>VYZP01074352.1:29273-57458 GCA_013400635.1 Hypocryptadius cinnamomeus
CCCTCTTCACATCTCTCCTCTTTGTCTGAATTTCCTGTTCTCTTCCCCAGTCCTCCCTCACTTAACACCTCTTCCTTCTCATTGCAGTAGGACTCTCTGAAGTCCTTCATCATGCACTCAGGTTTGCCAGAGAGATCTTGAGCCATGTACAGCTTGTTGTCATCATGATGGTACGTGGCAGGGCTGTATGGCTCCGCCTCATAGCAGTTGTCTTCCTCTTCTTCTTGGCATGAGCTTCCCTTGGCACTCTCACCATCAGAATGAAATGAGATTCCCTTCCCTTGGCTTTTCTGGGAAAGATCAAATGGCTCTTCCTGTTCCAAGCTTCTCAAGACATTTGTCTGGGACAGAGCAATCCTTCCTCTTCCAAAACCTTGTAGTGGTTTGAAGGGAGGAGAAAAGGAAAACATTACATATAGGAAATTTTACTACTTGATACATGGCTAAAAAAACCAAAATCTGAGGTGTCTTTGTATTTCATTTTTTACCTTTTTCTTCCATCCACCTATCTCCAAGTACTTCACTGTTTACCTCTCATGGCATCTCCTTCGAGATGCTGCAAAAAGGAATGCTAGTGCATACACTTCACAGCCAGGTTAGGACACACAAAACATTGTTTTATACAGCCAGACTCTGGATGATGCAGATGGGAAGAAAAGTTAAATGGTCTGGCCTTTTGTAAACTGAATTTTGCCTATCAACCTACTCAATTCCTCCTTTCCATTCTTTTTCTAAAATAAAACTTGTATCTCAAGAATCACAGTCCACAATCCAAGTCCCAGGTTTTGTATCTTATGTTTTGGAGGAGTGGAAGAGACTAAAAACATGGTAATGTATTTGTTCTATGGACACCATGGTTCAAAGTTAATACTTTAAAAATGAAACACAACAGCCTCAGCAGTCTATGACTCTCCTTAATTTTTCCCCTTTCATCCAATGAGAAACAATCAACTGAAAAGCTCTATGCACTAGACAGGGCTTCAGCTTGAGGAAATCATCATAAACAAATGATGATTTTGAGCAGTGTATATGAATATGCATCTAATCCTGGATCTGGTTTGTCTTAGTATTTGTCAGCATCTTCCCTCTTGCTGGAAATTTAGATTATCCAGGAGGCATCTGTGGACTCAAACATCATCAGGGTAGATTTAAAAAAATCGAATACTGCAGGAATAGGCCAGCTTCATTGAAGGCTAGTGACAATACAAGGTGAGGATTTCACTCAATAGCAAATACCTATGGAAGTGACTATTTTACCTGCTTTAGTTCTTTGTTGTTTATTTTCCCCTCAGTAATTGAATACAGTTTCTGAAGGATCTATGCAGTCTCACTAGATAGCAGACGTTATTTTGCAATAAGGCATATTTGTTAAAAGGATTCATAAACAGGTACCACACTCACAAATTTTCTCATGACTGATAAGCCTCAAGGGCCACAGAATCCCTGCATAAGGAAAAGTTCTTAGGCAATCTCCAATTACAAGCAATTGTCTAACCAGCATGATGCTGTAGGAGATTTACATGGTAATGTAAAAATACTTCTTTCGTTAGCCATTAGGATCTTCATAAATTTTACACCAAATATCATTAGAGTGTTTTACACATGTGCTAAGCTGCCCTAAAGTTTGAATATATGAGGAACGCCAAGAAATCTTGCCCACTAAAGAATTATTTATCTGCAAAATCTTAAAAAAAGGTATCTTGGATACCCAAGCCCTCAAAAAATTCTCCCTAATTCCCCCACTTCTCTAGATAGCATTGATCTGTTTACACTTATCAGGATGACTTCAGGAAGTATATGTAGTAGGTGGCAGACACAAAATGTTTTGCAGGATGCCCTCAGTAGTCAAAAATCCTTATACTGTGAGACTTATACTTTTGTTCATGTACTTCCTTGTAAATGGGATCTTGAGCCTATGGTATTCATCTGACACCAGCTATGCCAATACAGTATAGAATGACCAAGGCTCCTGGATGTAGACCCATTAAGGATTCCATCCCCGTTCCAGACTGGAATCCAATAAGCTGTGAGAAAGGACCATAAGTGTTTCAGATTTTATTTTCCTGTCGATTTAGGATTAATTTATGATTTATTTGGGACATGTAATGCTGCTATGCAATGCTATAGTAATATACCTAATAGCAACTTCACAGGCTTATGGGATTCTACCTCTTGCAATAGTATTGGATCTATGGCACAAGTTTGTGGATCTGCAGTACAAAACCCATTTGAGTTTACTGATATGCATATTCAGATCTCACAGAGAATAATCTTGCTGAAAATTATTACCTTGAGAGTGAAATCCTCTTTCCATGACCCCATGTTTGACTTTCATGTGCCTGGTTAGGTTCCCCTTCAAGGTGAATTTGCTGGGACAGTAGAGGCACTTAAACGGCTTACTATCTGAGTGCAAGTGCATGTGTCCCATTAAATTGTGCATTCTGTTAAACTCCTTTCCACACAGCTGTAAAAATGGTAAAAATGAAAATTATTAGTTTGAAGCAAAATTTTCAAGGACAACATTTTTAAAGGAAAGAGGACCTACACTTCTCAACTTAAACTCTGGCAGTTTTTGGCTGAAATATGTTTTTCCAAGTTCCATCAAAAATCCTACAGGTAATAACATATGGTTGAGTATCTAAGACACTCTGAACTGCTGACATTTTTTAATATTGGTGACCAGCACACATAGTCGAGGATTCCCCAAAAGCAGCCAATGTAATTGTAAGGAGGGGAAAGACTTATGGGAGTAACCTGAAAGGCTCTTAACTTGAATGAGATTCAAAGTAAAAGTTTCTGCCCTGGTGAATCATTCCATCTGTAGTTTATACATCTAGCCTTTAATCAACTACAATGTCAGGCAGGAATGGAATTATATAACAAAACCAATTAAGGGTTTCTGTGAAACAGTCAAGCAGAATATTACTTCTTTTTAAATGGAAATT
Organism: Hypocryptadius cinnamomeus; assembly: GCA_013400635.1. NCBI lineage: Eukaryota > Metazoa > Chordata > Aves > Passeriformes > Zosteropidae > Hypocryptadius > Hypocryptadius cinnamomeus. The sequence continues at coordinate 32,219 of VYZP01074352.1, forward strand.
AAATGGCTGCACATTTTGCTTAAAGCTAGCCTTGTTTTTCTGTGTTTCTTGCTCACCTCCTTTTTTCCCTGATTCTTTCATCATTTGTTTATCAATTCCTGTGTTTCGGTGTCTCTGGTGCAATTTAAACAGTCATGAGGCTGCAAGAATGACTCAGCTTTCCCTGAAGCATGTTCCTGCCAGCTCAAGCCATTGATCATGCAATTTTTTCTTTGATGGAACAATACGGGTGGCATTTATTCATTGTTGTTTATTTAGATGGGTCCTTTTGTAGTCTGGACTCTTATGTATTCTTAAGACATGAGAGTTTGACATCACTATTACAGGCAGCCAGTCTTACTTGTCTTCTGATCTTTCCTTATCAGGATTTACAATTTTATTCACATTCAAGTGGCTATTTCCATCCTCTGCAAACTTCTGTGCCTGCTTTCTACTTTTTTTTTCCCCTGACTTTCCTGACTTGTTTTATCATTGGATTTTAATTTTTTAAAGTTATTCTTATTACTATATGAACCAGAGTCACCATTACTGAGTAACTGAAACCTTCATCTAGCAGGGTAATCATCTGGCAGACAATTAATAAATAGAAATTACTAAGACTCCACCAGATTTTTTTGTACAATCTGAATTCAAATTTTTCTTATTTGGTATTACAGAAGAACTGATAGAGAACTTGTAGGTGTAAATTCAGAAAGTCATCACCTGGAATATCTGGATGAAATTAAACAGTGAAAGGATCCTTGGAAAAAGAGTACTGTATGCCTTGTGTTTTAAGACCTCTCTTGAGGGAAAATTGAATCAGTTCATTAATACAAAAATTAGCAGGTCTATTGTTTTAAAATAAAAACTAGAGCTGAGTCAGTGCTGCAAAAAGAAAGAGTCTGAAAACATTCACTTGCTTTTCAAAAAATTATTTGCTTCAGCTGCATAGGTACCATTTGTGTTTTTCTGTCTGTGATTATTTTAAAATGAAAAATCTAGCAAATAAATTTAGCAGCAAAGTGTTAGACAAGACAGTTGGAGAGTTAGACAAGACAGTAAGACAAGACAGGTGGAAAAAAAGAATAGCTACTGAAAGTGAGTAATTAATTTTAAAAAGTAAGATAGCTGTTTCCAAGGGTCATCCATCCACTGAGGAAAGAGTACTGTCTTCTTCATGTTCAAAGAAAGTTAATATGCAAGATTATTTACACTCAGAGGAATGATGGAACCACGAAATACCTCAGAGAGTGCTGGGAGGAATCAGACTCTCATCTACTGAGACTACTAATGAGCACAGAAAATTTGCAAGGAGTAATAGCAGCTGAGTGTATCTTGACAGCTGCTGGAACAACCTGTAACATTACTCTTGCTACAAGAATGTCAACCATAATATCTCTCTAACACCTCTTTGCTGAAGGCTTCTGGTTATCTGCTTATACTGTGGCTGTTATCACCAGAACTTGCTTTCCTATATCTTGGTCTTCTCTGTCTGAATTAGTAACCAAGGAAAATCATGTTGAGTAGATGAGTGGCTTCAGTACTGCATGCAAATGCTTATCTTCATAAGGTATTGAGTATCAAAATTTATTTAGAAGGAGCATTTAGTTACTTTCTGTCAAGGCAATATTTGATTCTCTTTCTTCTCACTGAAAAGACAAGGACTTGGTAAAGGTTATTTCTTTATGGCATAAAAGTTCTGTGCCTGAATAAAGTTGATGGGTTTTCCATTTCCCAGAGTCAGGCACATCTTTGAGATATGTAATGTGTTCTTGTCCTGCAATCTCCTCTGGGGACATGAGGAAATGGTACTAGAGTGCAGAAGTGTGGCAGGAAAATTAAAGAAATGCAGATAGGAAAACTGTTTTTTGGAATGATGGGTCTCTGTTGCATAATCTCTGATTTACTGGTCATTTCAAAAAGGCATGAGACACCTTTCAGATGAATATCTATGATCCAAATGTAAAAGGAAGTAAGTTTCTCACTTGTATACTGGAAGACTGCAATTCAAATCTAGCTGGAGTACACAGCTAATGCTCAATGAAGAGCTTGAGTCTGCAGATCAAACTAGAAGACTGTACAAGATTTTCTTTTTCTCTGACATGACAGGCTTGTGAGCAGATTGCGAAAGATGACCCTGAGACAGTTGCATGGCAGGAGGTCCAGCAGAATCCAGTGCACCATAGCACTCAGGGAGATGAGAAGTCTATGCAAGAGAACTTGGGATATCAGGAACAACATGGTTTACTAGTGGACTTTCTGTTAGGTTGTCTAACAAAATAATGTTAGACAAAATGTTTAGACAAAATAAAATTAAAGCCTTGAAGAGAGCACCTGAGCTGCAAGTCTGTGAACAGACTTAGTTGCACTGGCTGGTGAAATGGACTTCACTATAGTTTGCTAGACTAGTCTACATTAGTTCCACCCTAGATTTTTTCCTCCTAAGCCAGCACATGAAGTATCATCCTTCTAGATTTGCCACCAGTTTTGTTTCTTCTCAAAGTACTTCTCTCACACATTTGCTTTGATTTTGACTCCTGTTTTAAAAACATAGATGGGGAAAAAAGTGGTGTTCAAAACATCTATTGTAGATATTTGTCTGGGCTGAAGAAAAATCCATTGCATCCTTTAGTGGAGGTCTGAAACATTGCTTACTTCAGCACTAAAAGCAACAGTAAATTTCATGGAACCTTTCTCTACAAATCCATATTAGTACTGTTGCACCAGTTGTTGGAATATCTTCATAATTCTTCAGTTGTTTTTTTTTTTTTCTTAAACAGTAATAAACAAGGCAACATGGGCTCAGGCCTTTAAATGCTACAGACAAGTTCACTCTTCAGCAGAAAATCAGAGACCCAGGCTACAGCTGGGTGAGGAAACAGAAGGGACAACTATTTGCTACTCCCTCACTTCTGATAGTATGTGCTTAGCTGTGATTAGACACATAGGAAAGCTCATGTTTTCTTTTGCTGTGAGAAAAAGGTAAAGAAAACCATTGCATGCGGTGAAGTATAAAGGCTACTGCTGTGCTCTCTTTCCTTTGCATTCTTCTTCTTCTTCTTTTTTTTTCTTCATAAGAAGGGTGTTCCTTTCCTCAAAGAAAGAAGGAGAGGGAGAATGACTGTAAACTGTCCAAAAGGACCGTGAGAAAACAGGAAGCTTTGAAAAGTACAAGAGAAAGCAAGATGAAATCTATTTGCAGGCGGTTCCCCGGGGACATGTGAGCCATTGTTAAGCAGGCTGTTCATACAGCTATATCCTTCCTTCTGCTGAGGAGGAGCTTGGTGCCAAAAGGCTGCTATCTGGTCATTGCCTTAACCCTCCAAGTACCAGCCAGAAATATTTGCTTTCAAGAGTCTTCTAGGGCTCTGTCAGAGAAGTAATGTTAGGATGTTCCTAATGTAAAAAAGCAATTCCTGATTCTGCACCTGCTTATTGTTGCAATTTTCACTGTCAGGGGCACTGATGCTGATTCATACCCCTTCAGACATATGAGAAAAAGATTCACTATGCTTACTTGTTTCTTTCCTCGTTGGAACACTGGGTGGGGACAGAAAAGTAAAAAAATAAGAAAAACAGGTGTTCCTGTAGAGCTTTTGTTACTGTCTGGAAAACATACTGGTGATACTCCATTTCCTAGTTCCAACTATTGCCCTCTCCAAGTTTCAATAGTCTGTCATCATCAAACACTGAGCTGAACACAACCTTCCAGCTAATCTGCACGTACCCAAAAAGTCATGTGGATCCACATACTGCATCCACAAAATCTAATCCAAAATTTGAGATTCTTTTCTGAAGTTTGAGGTGTCAGAGAAGGACTTCAACCAAATGGGAACAACAAAGCAGGTTTGCAGATGTTCTCAAAGAATGAAAACCCCCAGCAGACCTGACTCATTACACCCTAAGAATTTCAGTAAAATAAATTCTTTTATTAACATAGAGAAATGTAAGCACTACTACACAACATACTAATTTCATAATACATAAATTAAAATACAACAAAATACTGGAGTTGGAAGACTTTGCTGCTAGTTTTTCAAAGTAAAATGTTTTGAAGTTAAGAAAGAAAAATGATGAAGTCAGAAAGATTAATTTTTACATTTTCTTATATTTATTATATTCTTTGACTAAAACTAGCACTGAATATCATATATTCCTATGACATTCTGAAATTCTACACTTTTTCAAGACAAAATAATTCCATTAAAAATTTTCAATCCATCTCTGCTTCTTCATGAGAAGTTCCTTTTAAGAAAATATTCAATACCATAAAGATGTAGGATGAAAGAGTTCTATAAATTGCTTCCAAATCAGTCTTTAGTTACTTATGCATAAGTTGGGTACTATGCTCCACTCTGTATTTACAGCCATCTTAGAACAAATTAAAGTGGGAAAAAAATCTACAGCCTTTGACTTCACGAAGTATGACTACAGTAATGAACCAGATAGGCAGCAAAAGAACTTTTGTAGCATCCAGTACTGAGTAAGAATATAGATATGAATAATTCATAAGAAATATATTAGAGGTAAACACGGTCAATAAAGTCTTAAAGGTTTATGGGGAGGAAGGAGAAGAGAGGATGGAAAGGGAATGCCAGCCTCCAGTGCTGGGGGGAAGCAGCAAACTGGAATTTGCACAGGATCGTAGAAAGGCCAGGTGGTCTCAGAGGCTGTTCTGTTAGCATACTGATATCCTGCCTTGAATCCCAGTCTGGTAATTACACTCTACCCATTCAAATCCCTTCTGTAGTTTTATTTTGCTGGGCTTTTTCTGACTCCTTTCTCTAACTGTTGCATAGCATCACTGTGTGAAATTGTAGCTGCTGCTTTTTCATGATGATCTGCAGGGTGCATGACTTGATTTCTGCTTTTTGTCAGTGTTTCAAGCTATTAAGCACTTAAACTTTTGTTTGGATGCTTGCACTAAGCAAATGTCAGATATGCTCATTGTCCTCAAAAGTCTGTGGCACTTAAACAATCACAGCACAAAAAACCCCCAAAACTATGTGAGGATGAATGATCCTGAAGGGAAAGGGAGTAAACCACAGGTATTTATCTCCATTATTTTGTGCTACATAAGCAGAGCCTTGATAAAGAAAGAAAACCAGACTTGTTTATGTTAATTTTTGAATACAAGTGCAGTACGTGTTAGCAAGTTTTGTTTTTCTAATTCTACCATATGATAAGATGATAATATCAGAGAAATATACTATAGGTTAATACCTCTGCCACCAAATGCACTTACCTTGCATTTAAAGGGTTTGACATCAGAGTGAACAATCATGTGGGCCTTGAGAGTCTGCTTTTGCACAAAGCTCTTGAAGCACAAATGGCATTGATAAGCTCTGATATTGGTGTGGATCAGGACGTGTCGCTTCATGTTGGCCAGCAGAGTAAATTCCCGGCCACAAATTCCACATTTGTGCTCTTTCACACCCTGAAAGAAAAGAAAAGAAAAATTCTGTAGATGGAAAATGTTCTAGGTAATTTAATCATCAGTACAGCAACCTATGCATTATACATTCTGCATTAGCAAAGTCAATAATAAGTTATTTCCCTTTTAACATTTTTCAAGGTATTTTCTCCTGACAAATTCTTACAAGCTTCTGAGAAGCAAAGAAGTAAAACAAAATGTAAGCTTAATGAAATAACGAAGTCTGTTTTCAAATAAATCAGACATAGTCACTGTCAGGGCTTCTCTCTCCTGCTCTGCTGCTTAAGTAAAGTATTGATTATACATCTCACATTTATTGCAGAGAGAAAAATCTGCTTATACTTGGTGGGATTTTCAGTTACCACTATGGAATGACTTCAGTTTATATCAGGTTTATAGAACACTGTTATCACTTTTTATGCTATCCACTCAATTTAGTACTGCATAATTCAATATTCTTACACCCATGTGGTCTGTCAGCTTCTCAGTGATTTAGATACTATGAAAATCAAAGAATTTGCCACTAAATAGCTTAAGAGTTTAACTTGCTGAAGGTAATAAGGATTTACTAGTGAGGTGCTGAGAGCAATTACTCCTTCTACAGCCCTTCTTTAAAAACATGTGGAATGACTGTCAGTGGTTTTCACAGTTAATTACAAAGCTAAAACTGAATATCACCAGCAGTTTCAAGTGTCTGCTCATCTGATATGAGGCTGTGTTTAGTCAGCTAGGTACTACAAAATTATATTCATGGTGAATCCACCTGTGGCTGTGGACAAAGAAGCAAAAGCTCTCTAAGGGCTCAGAGGCATTCCATTTCCTGTGACAAAAAAACCTACCAAGTCTTCAATTAGTGGAATCTTGCATGGTAAATCCAAAGAGTAGGGAATCTCCAGAAAGAACAGAAATTATGAGCATGAAGCAGAAAAGAAAAAGCAAATGTGAAAGTAGAGGTTGTGCAGTTTTCAAAGAATACGTGACTATAAGACTCAAGTGCTATAGCTTTCTGTATTTCTAATTTTTTTCATGCAAAAGCCAAAATTCAAATGTTAAAGGAAAAATATGCAAATCTGGAAGCAAACTTTTTTTAAAGTGAAAGAATTTGACTTCTCTTATTATTTTGGTAAAAGTGGATAGTCAATTTCAGAGCTTCTTGAGTGGAACAATTACACTTTTCCTACTTTTGAAAGCAATCTTTTCAGAAAAGTTCCAAAGCTTTCTCATACCCTAAGCTGACCCTGCTGTCACCACTGTCGGCAGAGGCAAGACTGCTACTTGATATGAATTGGCTGTTATTATGATCCTGCTTGTCCATTTCTATTAACCAGAGTTCTGGATAATATATGCACAAAGGGGAATTTTTCTTAGGGTTATTTTGTTTTTAAATGTCTCATTATAAGGATTCTTCAAAATCTGATGAGTAATAACACACTTTTTTTTTTTCTTTTGCTACAGTCCACTACAAATCCACGTGCTTCCTAATTAAGGGAACAAAATATCAGAACTGGCTGTCAGTAAAAAAAAAATCTTTTAAAATTTTGGGACTGGGGGGTGGTTATACAGCTCTGCAAAATTTTACAGAAGGTCATTCCAAAAAAAGCCCCAAGAAACAGAGAGATATGAATCCAGTTTGGGGAAGTGATACAGGGGGTTTAATTGAATTCTTGCTTATAACAAAGTTGGGTTTGCATGTACTTTCTTAAGGCTGACAAAGACATCTGGCTGATATGACTGCCAGCAATGCTGCAGTTTCTGTGTAAGCCTCTGCAGCTGGCAAGAGACCACGTTTCTGAGGAGGTACCTACCTATGTGTATCTTTAGTGGCCTGTAATCCTCGTACTACCTTCAGATGCAAGGTGGGAGCTGGCTTACCTTGTGAGTCAGGGAGTGTTGCTTCAGGTGGTGGGGCTGCACAAACTCCATGCCGCATTCAGTGCAGATGTATGGGCGGATGTCTTTGTGCTTCATCATGTGGTTTTGCAGCTGGCTTGGGTACTGGAAAGTCTTATCACACTCTGTGCAATTGTACTGTATAGGGCCACGGTGGGTGGTTAGGTGTCTCTTCAGCTGGGCCAGAGTTGGAAAGTCCAGACCACACTCTACACAAATGTTCTCTCGTCCACTCTCATGCTTAGACTCATGTGCTTTCAGCTCACTGGGGTAGGCAAAACCCCTGCCACAGATCCTGCAGTTGTAAGGTTTGATGTCACTGTGTTGCATCATGTGTCTCTTAAGGTGACTGGTTTGAGTGAAAGCCTTGTGGCACACCTGGCACTTATGCGGCCGAGTGCCCTGGTGTGTCAACATATGCGTGTGCAAGTGGCTCAGCTGCTTGAAAAGCTTGCCACATCGGGTGCAAGCATGTGGCTTAATGCCACTGTGACCCAAGATATGGGTGACCAAGTTGTACTTGGATGTATAGGACTTCTCACACATGGGACATTGCCAGCGTTTCTGTTCACCCCCCACATCAACATAGTAGCTGTCATCTATCTGAAGGTTGACATCTACTCTTTCCACTTTCTGTTTGTTTTCACCACTTTCTCTTACTTCAGCCCTCCTGAAGGGTGGTTCTGGAGGTCTTTTCATTTGAAAAGGGTTCCTGAAATGAAAGTTTGGTGGTACAATGAAAGGAAACATTAAGCCAGGGTGGACTTTAGGGTAATAAGGGTAAGGACCCTGCATGAATGCTGGGCTACTGGGCCATGCCATGTTAGGCTTCACTGGTTCTTGCATAATGGGTTTGGCTCCAAAATGCTCCAGAGTTCTGTAGAATTGAAAACCAAAGTTGCAGAGATCAATCATCTGGGAACTGTACTTGGGCTGAGCTGGCTGTTGGAACACCAAGGGGAGACTGGAAGAGCCTATGTCGTTGTGATCCTCAGGTTGATCTGGTGATGATGAGGAATCCTCAAGCGTGATGGGAGGAGGCATTTTTGTTGGCATGCTCTTGCGTTTGCGAGAACCTCCTTCCAAGGACCCCTGGAATGTTTCCATATTTTCAAGAGGAGGAGGACCATAGCGGAAATGTGAGAGGTGTGTTCTGAATTCTTCATCAAATTGCATTGTTCTGTGTGTCTTTGTAATGGGGCTGAGAGGCTGCAGGCAGAGAGAGAAGGGAGAGGCTCGGGCATTGTCCACATTAAAACTCGTTTCTTCGTTCTTCATCATATTCAATTTTCTTCTCTGTGGCCCAAATTCCTTAAAATAAGCAAAAGAAACCCCAAATCTGTTTATTTCTTCATGTTCTTCTGGATTTAACATTCTATTGACCACTTTATTGTTTTGAAGGTTGTTGGGTTTTTTAAATAAATACAACTAAGGATTTCTTAGGTCCATATAGGAGAGAAAGGCCTTTTTAAAACAGAATTAAATTCGTAAGTGAAAGGCAAAAAAGCTTTGGCCTTCCTGCAGCAGATTTGACCCACACAACATTTTTGCAACATAAATATCCTGTACTGTGACACACTACTTCACAGACGAACCAGTATGGCAATGTTTTTGCCTAATTTTATTCAGTCAGTCTGTTTGTGGGCAAAATTCTGTCCTTGGCTGTGCGTGAACAGGCTCTAGAAATTGGCGGTGCATCTAAAGGATATGGCAATACAAACAATAATATGCACATTTATTATGGCTGTGACATGAAAAGCCAAAGCCAAAAAATATTAAACTTCTTTGTATCATTAACATGTGCTGCTGTGAGAGAAAACAATGGTCAAGTGATCTAAGGACACTGTGTACCATTAGGTTTTGCGCCATGTTTCCTGGCTGCTCGCACTTTGTATTGTAATAAGAAGGCGGAGATTAATTTATTTTCTTTGTTTTAATCACAGAGATATTTGCCTGGCAGATCTGGGGGAGGAAAGACATTTGACAACTCTCCAAACTGCACTCAGTTTAATAGGCTTTATCTAAGATTTTTTGTTTGTTTGTTTGTTTGTTTCTAAACAGGTGGGCAAAGTCACCACTATAAAACTAAATATAGAACTGATGTCAACAAAACCCCTGGGACTCCAGAGTAACTGACACCTAAAAATGCTCTGAGTGTATCTGATGATACAATGTGATCAGGCAGATTAATAATTTTCTCCTGGCAAAATTTTATGTTCCACTGATCATACAGGGAACTTCATCTGAATTTGTGGTTCATCTAAAACATTGGTTATAAATTTTGGTTAATCTTAAATAAGTCTTCTACCTTTTCCCTCGTCCTTCTAGAGTCATAGAATCAGAAAACTTTCATTCGAAAAGACCTTTAGGATCATCAAGTCCAGCCATTAATTGCCAAATCCACCACAAAACCATGTCCTTAAGCACCACATATACGTATCTTTTAAATACCTCCAAGGATGGTGACTCCATCACTTCTATGGGCAGCCTCTTTCAGTACTTGGCCACCTTTTCTGTGAAGAGGATTTTTCCCTGGAACAACCTGAGGCCATTTCCTCTTGTCCTCTGACTTGTTACCTGGGAGAAGAGAGAGAAAAATACCCACCTGGTTACAATCTCCTTTCAGGTAGTTGTAGAGAGTGATAATGTTACCCTGAGGCTCCTTTTCTCCAGGCTAAACAACCCCAGCTCCCTCAGACACTCATTACAGGACTTGAGAACCAGACCCTTCATTAGCTCCATTGCCCTTCTCTGGACATGCTCCAGCACCTCAATCTCTTTCTCAGAGTGAGGGGCCCAGAGCTGGACACAGGATTTGAGGTGTGGTCTCACCAGTGCTGAGTACAGAGGGACAATCACTGCCCTGCTCCTGCTGGCCACACTATTGCTGGTACAGGCCAGGATGCCACCGGCCTTCTTGGCCACCTGGGCACTGCTGGCTCATGTCCAGCTGCTGTCACCAGCACCCCCAGCTCCTTTTCCTGTGGGCAGCTTTGCAGCCACTCTGGCCCAGCCTGTGGCACTGCCTGGGGTTGTTGTGACCCAAGGGCAGGACCCAGCCCTGGGCCTTGTTGAACCTCACACCACTGGCCTTGGCCCATGATCCAGCCTGTCCAGATCCCTCTGCAGAGCCTTCCTGCCCTCCAGCAGATCAGCACTTCCACCCAGCTTGGAGTAATCCACAAACTTAGCAAGGGTACACTTGATCCCCACATCCATCAATAAACATATTGAACAGGGCTAGGCCCAGTACTGACCCCTGGGCAACACCACTGGTGGTCATCTGCCAGCTGGATGTAACTCCATTCACTACCACTCTCCAGACCAGGGCATCCTGGCTTTTTTTAACATAGGGAACTGCACCCATGAAGCCATGAGCTGTCTATTTCTCCAGGAGAATGCTGTGGGAAATGGTGCGAGAAGCTTTGCTGAAGTCCATGAAGACAGAATAAATAGCTTTTTCATCTTCCACGAAGTGAGTCATAAAAGGAATTCCTGTATGGGAAGTAGAACTTGCCTTTCATGAACCCATGCTGGTTGAGCCTGATCCCCTACTGAGCTGTTCCATACATGCTGTGTGATGGCACTCAGGATGACCTGATCCACAATCCTCCTTCCAACCCTACTTGTAGGTGGGAGCCATATTTGCCAACCTCCAGTTAACTGGGGCCTCCTCAGACATCCAGGAGTGCTGGTAAATTATGGAAAGCAGCTTGGTGAGCACTTTCACCAGCTCCCTTGGTACCCTTTGGTGGATCCCATCAGTCCCACAGACTTGTGCGGGTGTAAGTGTTGTAGCGGCTTGCTGATTATTTCCCCTTGGAGTATGGGGGCTTCATTTGGTTCCCTGTCTCTGTTTTGCAGCTCAGATGCCTGAGCACCCTGAGAACAACTGGTCTGCCTATGTAAGATTGAAGCAAAGAAGGCACAAAGTACCTCAGCCTTTCTTCACCATTTGACACTAAGTTTCACCCCACATCCAATAAAGCATGAAGATTCTCCTTGGCCCTCTTTTTTATGTGAATGTATAGATGAAAACATTTTGTGCTATTTTTTGTGGGAGTAGCTGGATTAAGTTCGAGTTGGGCTTTGGCCTCTCCAGTTTTCTCTCTGCATAAGTTCTGAGGGATGCACTTATATAAATGTGTGTGTTTGTGTGCTTGTATCTAGCCAACCATGCAAAGGTTAGGTTGGAAAACTAGACACATTTTCCCTCTGTCATCTGTGACATGTTGATTCTATTTATAACATCATTCTTGGAAATGCTGGGTGGAGAGCATGAAGGTGAGTGGAGCACTAAACACACTCCTATTTCTATTTTAGGAAGCTTCATGCTGGATAAGTCCTCTTCCAAAGATAGATGAAAGCACATCTCTGTGACCTAGTTAAGCCATGGGCAAGAGAAGGCATCTTTAAAAACTTTCTGCAAACAGACTGTTTCCTTCTAATACTGTAGACTCAGTAATCAACTTTGAGATAAAAGTGTGAAACTAAAGGCTCGGTGACAGAACTCTAAGATGCAAAGTTTACACAAAACAACTCACAAAGAAGGAGGACTAACTGAAGGAAAAAGTGAAGGATATCTAAACTTCTGACTCAAAACCCACATTGGATAGAGGGAAAAGATAAAATAATTGCTTACAACTTGGATAAGTATCTTATAATTATACCACAATATTACTTTCAGTCTCTAGCGCACTGACTGGAAATAGTGTACATATATATACACAATATCAATTCAAGTAATCATAGAAAATCCTGATTTGCAAGGGAACCACAAGGATCATCAAAGTCCAACTCCCGGCCCTGCACAGGACACCTGCAAGCATTACACCATATACCTGGGACAACCTGAGTTGTCCAAATGCTTCTAGAACTCTGTCAGGCTTGGTGCTGTGACCATTTCCCTTGGGAGCCTCTTCCAGGGCTGAACCACCATCTGTGTGAAACATCTACTCTTGATATTCAAACCAAATGTCCCCTGACTCTGTATCAGGCTGTTTCCTCAATTCCTGTCACTGGTCACCAGAGTGAAGAGATTGGTACCTGCCCTGCCTCCTCCCCTCATGAGGAAGTTGAAGACTGCAATGAGGTCTTCCCTCAGTCTCTTCTTTTCCAGGCTGAAAAGGACAAATGACCTCAACTGCTCTTCATATGGCATCCCCTCAAGGCCCTTCACCATCTTCATTTATATCCTTCATATAACGTGGTACTGAAAACTGCACACTATGATGTCTGTGTGCATGCATACGCATATATGTAATATATGTATGTATGTTTCATCAGAGAGAATTTCTACTGGCTATTTATCCAAATGTTTCCTTGTCACTCTAGGTCCCTAGTCAAAATAAGGAACAGTTAGATCTTGAAAACTCTTTGGGTACAAAGGTTTGGCTTATTAAAAAGGGGAAAGGAATCCCCCAAATATTGAAAAATCCTCAACTTATTTCCAAAAGAAAAAAAAATTCTTCTAAAAATCCTTTTTAGCAGGGTAAACTCATACAATTTGAACATAACACTTACAGAACAAAATCTTCCCTATAAAATATGTGCCTCAAACATCTTCCAACTTTGTCTCATTTTTCCCCGGCAATATGAGTACAAAATTCTTTAGAAAGTGCATAGCAATTGAGGACCCAGCAATGTTCTTTACTGCTTTTGTTGGATTATTGAAATGCTGCCAAAAGTACGCAGAAATCACAGTGAGTTGTTTCTAACTGCTTTATCGTTTCTTGGCTGCCAGTTACTCCCCTCTTCCACACAGAGTTTTGTGCGAAGTTTCACTCTTTCTGGAACACAGAGCTGTAGAACCCCTTGAAATTACTAGAAAAAAACATTTTCCTTGCACTACTAACCTTTGGCTGCTTTCACTGAGCATATGGGCTTATTCCACTGGCCACAGCTACAGGCATCACAGGACCAATCCTACAAGGGAAAGCGTTTTTAGTCAGCAACCAGCACAATCAGAGATACGCTGTATAATCCAACACAAGAGGACTTTAAAGGAAAGGAGAAGTCTACATATGGATCACCTTGCTGGTTTTTCTACCCCTGAAACCACCATGATATATACATTAATTATTTCTTCTTTCATTCTGGTGGCAAAGCCTTGATAATTTGAACAGAGGCTTGATCTTAACTATATCCAGAATTTAATTCCACAAAAATATGAGTTCTGAGGAAATCATAGAAGAGACAACAGGTTTTACCCCAATGCAAAACATACTTAGGGAACAGTCCCCTGCTCTTTAAATAACTTCAGCAGAGAACTTTAATGTTTTAGTACAGGTCCACAGTACTCTTTTTCTACCTAGCCCGGGAGTAGCAGATGTCATTTTAATACTCAACACCAGGGAGTTTGAATTTAAATTTCTTTGCATTATTTTAATATTTATTTTTATTTACATATTTTTATATTCAAATATCACCTAGGGACCTTTTGTGTTTCCTATATAAGAACTTTAAACTTCTTTCTTTCTTCAGGACTTATTATTTTAAATGTAGTGATATGTAGTGTGATTCTAAACATTGGATGGTCATAGAAAATTCTAGCTTTAGCTACTAGGTTTGAAAAGTTGGTTTGGAAACTCACTGAGACAGAGATTTCCATGCTGTATTGGTCCTTCCACACAAAGTGGAAGTGCCCACTAAACTGAGCACTCCAGAACTAAAGTCAGTTTCTGTAGAAGAGATAAGTATCCTCAAATTTTATTTCTTTATGGAAATGGAAATACAGTAATTTGAAGAACAGAACTACAAATCAACTCTTCCTGCCCTTTCAAAACAAGAAAAGTTAGAGTGAGTTGAGATAGTTGTTGAGGAATTTCTGAAATAGAATACCTATGCAGCAGCTAATATTCTTTTTAACTTCCATGAAAGAGGAAGAGAGTTTAATGCAGAATATAAATCACCATTTACTTTCTCATGTCCACTCATTTCTAAGGCAAAGGATTAGAGAAAGTATGCAAACGATGCTATTCACTCTACAAGCAAATACGTTGTTACAGTCTCCAGTTAATATCCAGTACTGGAGACAACAGCAAATTTTCTTAAGAATTCAGTAGAATCAAGATTCTGCTTCCTGGACAAAAGTACTTTCTGTCTATAGACTAATAACACGTCCACCCACTAAAATGGGAGGTTATGAAGTTTCTCCAATTTATACACTGACTATAACTGTTCTGATTTTTCTCCTGGGCAACACAATCATAAAGCCAGAAATAAGGCTAAGATGAATGAAAGAGATATAGCAAAGATTAATGGGTTACTTTATAAGGAGGTTTGCACTTATGTCTGCTCTTTCAGAAGAAGATGAAACACACAAAGTGGAGTAAGTCAAAAGGGGGCCAAATTGCCCAAATAGCTTCTCTTCTCTGGAAGAGAAATTCCATGGTTAATTGAACATGTAGGTCTGCAGAAACTATGCCCTGTAAGAGTGCAATTCTGCTCTCCTTTTGAGGCCTGAAATATGGGCATCTATAAGCAAAGAATTAAAACTAACAGCTCTTTCTGTTGGATGTGGTAAGGATTCCTGACAAATTTAACACTCTTACATTTCTTGAGCTGGAGTTGAGCAGTTGGTGAGCTTCAGTTTTATTGAACAACAAGCTGTTTTTTCTTCAATCACTGATTCTTGTCAACTGTTATTATGGCAATAATTATCATTATCTTAATAGGTTTAATGAGCTCTCATTCTGCTCAGTCTGCTCTTCTAAATATGTTTTGGTTTTAAATGTATTCAGTTATACAGCTGTTGAACTAAGAAGAAAATTATTTACAGTTTCCTCTCATCTGCTATTTATGCAAAACTTGCATCTGTCTCAGGATCTGACTGAGGGATTTTATTATACTGAATTAATTTCACTTCAGCAGAGGAGTGCTCCCTACTGAATCTAGACAACTTTAACTTATTTGTCAGACTTTGAAAATGCCACGAACACCTGCACTAAGATGAAAATGTCCAATACTGATATTTTTGGGTAGTACACATCTGATCCCTCCTTACAATCTTCCCTGCTCCTTTCCTTCAATGAACGCATGAATCCTTCTAGGCAGAAGGTAATAAAACACATTGATGCCCATATCAGAATTTCTCTAAAATCGATGTCAAACCTACCATCCTATTCTTTAGGGAAGCCAGTGCAATGTGCACTCGCCATCCATGTTCTCCAGGCATAAATACCCACATTTCAAGCAGAACATTTTGAAAAGTGGACCCTATTAACACATATGGAGTGTATGTTAATAAATTCAATCTGGCTATATAAACTCTGTGCATATTATGTGCACGCATAACTAAGTATGTATTAAGACACCCAAATCAGCTTTCAAATTTCTATACTGCAATATTTGAAGTTAAGCTGAAAGATTATTTATGTTTTAAATGAAAAGTGCACTTTTTCTGTCATAGTTTGGAGCTGGGAGAAGACAAAAATTAGGACTACCTTGTGAAATTTGGACTACCTTGTAAAAATAAATATGGATTTGCAGAAAGGATCCAAAATCAATGAGTGCAGATGTTGGTGAGGAGACACAAATACAGTGGAAGTTTTTGGAAAAACAAACCTGAGCTGGGAATAATAGTCATTGATTTTAGTCAAATACTTTTCAATACCACTTCTACAAACACTTGTTTTCTCAGTCTTGCATTGAAGTGAGATGTCAAATGAAGTCCATGATTTAACCATTAACTTAATTGTCTATGGAGATAAGGTTTCTTGCCCCATGCCTTTTACAACAGGTATGTCTGCTTAAATGGAGAGTGCTATCAAGATAAAGATACTGCCATAAACATTCCTCTTCCCTTTTTGGATCATCATCACTAATAGAAGTGGAATTAGAAATAAGTAAGCAATTGTTCATGAACATGATCTGGAATGACTGAAAATGAGAAGTGGACCAGATTAGGTTTTTTTCTTCCTACGTTAGTATGATAGTACTAAGAAGATCACTGTTTTTTCACTTCTCTCTGGGAAATTACCTTCATCTGCTGGTAGCAGGGTTTAGGATAAAACTTCTTCTTTCCATCAACAAATGTGAGGTTTTTTTCTCAGTGAATACATCATAAAATAAAAGTGATAACCTTTGCAATTCTTCATGGGACATAATCAGACCTCACTAAAGCCTGTAGAAAGACTTCCAATGGCATCTGAAAGTACTTCTCACAGTTTGCCTTATTACTTGTTATGGGTTCTGTTGCCCAATGAGATAGGAACCCATCTATTCCTCAAACAAATGACAAAAATACTTATATCTTCAGAACATATGTCAGCAGGTGGCAACCTTTGCAGACAAGCTTAACGAAAATCAAAGGAAGTTAGTTGATTAAAAATCTGACAGGTTGACATGACACAGTAAACAGATACAAGTAATGAACTTTCAAGGACACTTTATTTATTAAATTATTTTTCATCTTCATTTGCTATTTTGGTATCATCCTAGCCTCTAGTTTGAAGTTCAGTGATTTTAGATATTCCTTCTGGTCTAAGGGCTTCCTATCCAGCACAGCTGCATTAATATTGTCTGGGAGGTGTCACCAATACAAAGAAATGGGTCTTCTCACATGAAACTGTGCAGTAGAAATAGTCTCCCTGTATTGTCTTTGCATCTCCCAAATTTTAATATTTTAACTTGCATAATTTTTTTGTATATTAGCTGAAAAATGCAGAAGTCGAACATACCCATTTGCCTGCACTGTCTTTGAAATCATCTTGAATTTGTGTGTAACTTGTATTCATTTGTTTCATTGTTTGTATTCATTTTTAGTGAGCAAGACACTATGACCACTCTCACAGGAGTATAGTTACTTTGGTGTTCATCATAATAGAGGAAATGCCTTAAAATAGTATCAAAATTATACACATTCACTTTTCCATAACTTACAGATATTTTTTGTTTTGGTTATTACTGAAAGTATTAAACAAGATTTTCAGATTTCCTCTGCTGAAAGTCTGGAGCATGCAGCCTGCCAAAGCTGGGGTACTGTTTGTGGCATCAGAAATGTTTATAGGGTTTATGGCATAATTTGTGTTCCATGTTTGCATTGATTCAATTTAAACCAAAAATAAGTCGACAGATGCTGTAGTGAGGTAGCTGCAGATTTATTTTTTCTCTCTAGTGTGAGTGCTTAGTTGTCAGTTTAGCAAAATTGTTTGCTATCCCTCTTGTTGCCTTGTGCTCTGTCCTTATTCTAGGGACACCTTTGTTACCATTCCCTCTACCTTTCTGTCACCTGACAAGAGAGTGGGCGAGGGTGACAGAGCAGTATGTCTAGGTTACCCCCAGACCATCTACCCTAGGGTCTCACTGGCAATGCCTCTAGCAGTACTTAGCCCTGTGGACCTCTCTAGCTATTTCAGGTCATGAACAATGTAGTTTTTGAGTATAGTTTAGAGTGCTGGTTTGGATCTTTTTCTTATCCTTCTTTCTCTTTTTTTTTTCTTTTTTTTTCCTTCTTCATGAGTTTTCTTAGTCCTTCTCTTCCCTCTTCATTTCTGTATTCCATTTGTTGTTCACTCCCTCTCTATTTCTCTATTCTGTTTGCTAAACTGATCAGCAACACAGAGACAACCTGCATAATGAAATTAATGTTAAGCCAACAGACTCTGAAGTGTTGCCTCTTTACACAAACTCACCCCAAACCACAGCTACACATGACGGGAGCCTGCAAGGCGCAGCACATTAAATGGTCTTACAGTGTGTAAATGGACCAAGATTTCATGTCCTCAGCTGAGCACCTGCATCTGCCCGATTTGCTGGTACTGACATGGAATCCAAAGCTTTTCCAGAGCGCAAGGCGGAGGGAACAGCCGCTCCCTAACAGGCCTCTGGGTCCACCGTGTAGGCCGGCCCCTTCCCTGCCCGCAGCAGGGCGGGCTCCGGCCCCACGTCCTGCCTTTCGCTGTTCCTCCGCAAAAACCTGCGAAGTGTGGCTTAGGGGAAACAGAGCTTCTGGTGAGGCACAGGAGGATGTAAAACCAGGCATGTCAGCTCAGGCTAGCGGGGTAGCTAACCCAAGACTTGGGAAGAATACAAGAAACAGGAAGGCATATTATGTCAACTTTCCAGCCTGATCTTCAGGCATCTTTAAAAACTTCCTGCAAACAGATTGTAACCTGAAGTTACACCTGGGAGGAGTCCAGACTCCAGAAGGTTGGAGTCTGCAGCCCCTAACAATCACATCTGACTTCCCCCTGCTCCCTGCCCCTTGGCACTTGCACTTTTATTATCCTAAAGGCCCAGCTCCTGCCGAAGGAGACCAGAGAGACCAGCACAGGCTTTAGGCAGGGCACTCCCCTGAGGTTACAGATGTGGGTCCAAACTCCTTGGGAGGGAAGTTCATCAGTCTCTTGTCTTCTGTCTGTTGTATTTTCCCCCAGATTTGATGTTGTCAGTGTATTCAGTTACATGTGAGTATTCTTACAGGACTTGGTTCCTGAGAGTATTTGGGCATACGTGTCCTGAGTTTTCAGACCCTGCTCAAAGCTCAGGGCTGACAAGATCAGGTTTGCCGTAATGGTGACATTTGTAGCACATGTAGTAGAAGAGTTTCAAACGTGCAAAGTCTAACTGGTGCCAGAAGGCAGGGCGGAAGTGCAATTTGATCCTGCCCTCACTAGGCATTGGAATGAATGATGGATTGGCCAGCTCAACTAATTACTCAATTAAACAACTCTCATCCTAAGCAGCCTACTTAATTCTCTCTCTGACATCATCTGTGTTGCACTGAAATAATTATGGAATATCTGGGGTGTAGCTGAGAACAAGATTTGGGATTAGACTGCTGTGAGGTGGTGACAATTAGACAAATTTTTTCCTTTTCTTAAGTGGATAAGGCGATCTCATTCCGAAGGCTGGAACCATGGATGTGTCCCTGCCTTTATAAAGTATGTGGAGTCACTTTGTTTGTGGAGTAATCACTGTTTATAGAAGTCCTATCACTCCATCCCTGTTTCCTGTCTATCCCATATCTGCCAATGCAAATTAAAATAATGCATTTTTGGCACTGTGGAAATCCTATTTGTTAAATAGTTTTTCCTCTGGAAAATTATCATATAATGTCCATGAAGTTTTAGGGTTTTTTTCCTCTCCATACCGATATAAAAAGGGACAGTGTGAACAAAAAGAACAAATGAATAATATAAATATTAGGAATGATTTTTTAATAAAATAGCGATGCTGGATAGAGTGTGGAGTCCTTAAAGAACACTTTGAGTATAATCTTTCCACCTACAATGCACAATCATGAAGCACTATAGAACAGAGAGGCTTTGAGCTGTTATTTTAAGAAAAATAACAGAGCTATGAAGAACGTCCAAAATTAGAATGATCAAAAAAGCATGCCCTTCCATAACCCTCGTGCTGTCCTATTTGAGCTTTTATTTTGAAAGCGAACCTTTCACTGGCATTCATGACCTTTAAAAAGGAAATACACTGAGCTTTCCTTCCTACTGTAATCCCAGTGTCCTTATCACCTATATGGAGGCCAGAGAGATGGTCTGTTCTCCTCCCATCTCTTTGCTGTCTTAAAGGGTAGCTAAGGGACACCTTCAGCTTGGTTCTTCAAGCCAGCCAGCTGGCTCCCCCATCAGCAGTTAATGGCACCTTCTGGGCGTCGCATGTACCTCAAAAAAGAAAGGACCAGATAAAATGTGTACATATGATTGGAAAAGGGCCAAGGGATTAGAGGATTGTATGGAAGAGATTTTGTAAAAAGTTTCTGAAACAGATTAAGTTTTAATGAAAGGTTAGGTTTTTTAAAACATGGAAGAGTATAATTAGTCCTCAGCAGAACCATTGCTTTTTTGTATTTATTTTGTGCTCAATTCCTTGTTTCACACAATTCAAAACTCATAGTGAAACTGAAGGTTGCTAAAGTGGTAGGTACCATGTGTTTCAGTAAGACATATTATATCCTACAAGAACTGAAAGAAGAGGATTTCACCCACAAAGTGACAGAAGTGAGTATATATTTATGTGTGTGTTTATGTGTGTGTGTGTGTAATTTATAAAAACAGATCTGCTACCAAACACTTATCTTAGTGTCCAGTTATTAATCACCAGATAATGCTTTCCTATTCACTTAGGAAAGACAAATAAATTTTATTTCAGCTGAAGACTGATCAGATTTCTTGCTGGAAAAGCTGCTTGGCTGTAAAGACTGATTAATCCTTATTAGCCTGTATTGCTCACTTGTAATTAAGCTGGCTTAGTAATGACTTCGATATTTCCCTCTGAACCTAAGTACAACAGAAAACACAGTAAAGGAATTGGACATATCAGTGCTGTTCTTAGGACACCACTGTGTTTATTTTGTTGAGACCCAACAAGAAAAAAATAAGAATCATGTCAATAGGAAAGTGTTTTAAAATGCTCTTAAGGCAAATTGCTGAAGGAAGGAAGGACCTTCTTTTGATATATCTGCATTGTGATTAGGAAATTCTGCTTTCCAAACTGCCAGAGCATAAAACTTCTGTTAAAAGCTTTGAAACTGCACTGAATATGTATTTATTGTCCAGAAAAATTATCACTTGCACATACATCTCAAAATTTCATTTAATGAGGGTTCATTTTTTTTTTAAATTGTTTAGTTTGAAGGGAAATGTGTTTACTTCTTCAGTTCCAGCACAGAGTGGCATTTTTGTATGATCATATGAAGTACCTGCAAGAAGTAGTTTTAGATACCTTCCTCTCTGCCTTTGCCCTTCACTTGTGGTGTCAAACTTGAATCTTGTCCTTGACTGAACAACAAAAATGCTTTCCCTCTCTGATCCCCAAAACACATCCTGCATCTTGCTCTTAATGATTGTGTTAACTTGTAGAAAGTTTTAAAAATAAGCATTAGTTTGTTGCCAAAACTACAGAAAAGCAGAAATTCAAAACAAATTCTATCTTGCTTCTACAATTTTCATCAATTAGAAAACAAATTCATTTGGTCAATATGGGGAAAAAATCTTGAGGTTGATTATTTTAAACTGAAACAGATTTAAAATGCTAGTTTTACTGAATTCAGTAAACTAGCATATTGAGTGTGAAAGACAGCTCAGACTTAGCCAAGTAGCACCGACAGATACTGGAACAGAGACTAGAATCACAAATAAATAAGCAATCATTTTTTGTCAAAAAAAAAAAAAATTAAAAGTAAGAAGAAAATCAACATAGTTTGAAACATGAAATTCTGAGCATTTCCCAAACCACTCTAGTACTAATCTTTCCTTCACCATGAATGATGCTCTGGATACTAACTCAGTTCAGATTTTCATCACAAGAGAAAGGAAACCAAAAACCCCATCAAACCACTGTGACTCTGCAGCATGACTAAGAATGGCCAACTAGCACCATAAAATGAAGTTTTGTGAGAAATTACCTTATGTATTAATATAACTGTCTCTACCAATCCCTGCCCATATACCTCCACAACCCCATCACAAATCATTCTATCCAGGACCTTTTTCCTGGATAAAACAAGTATCACATACAAAAACATAGAAAAATTAATAGGAATTGTTGCAGTCTTTTAGAAGGAATAGCAGGCAAGGCTCTGGCCTCAGCATGGGAACATTACCCAGTGAATTCTGTCATGACTCACTGTCCTAACCAGATTCATTGCCTTCCAGTGGGAGCCTGTTCATTGTTTTTTAGCAGGAAACAAATTAGTCAAAATTCTTGCAGCAAGTCATTAGGGTGAACCCTGAGTCCTGATTACTGTCCTGCAGAATCCAGTGATAGCCATTCAACTGCATTCTTTACTCATGACAGAAGTTTAAGTGGGGTTCACTTTCTGTGGGTTGTGAAAAAATCATTTAATGTGTTTGAAATGAAAGATTGGTATTTCCATTTTTCTGGCAGAGGAACGAGGAGTTGGTGAGCACCATTCCTCCAATATATGTGACACTTTCTGTGACATCCTGACAAAATGCTGCCTACAGACACAGAAATCTTGGTGACTTCATATTGTGAGTGCAGCATTATGCAGGAAAACTGTTTGATGTAGCATTCATACTACTGTGATTCCTTGCTCTGTGCTTCCATAGAAAAAATGTTTTCCTTCTCATTTATAAATGGATGGGCTTAATTTGTGGTGAACCTATGAACAAATTGTTGTCAGGTGGCTCTTCCAGGAGGTCCTCTACAGTTTTCTGGAATTCTTATCACAGGACAATGATTTTGGACAAATGCAGGATGATCTTCACAGCTTCAGAAATCTGCACTAAGGAACTAACACAGGGTGGGCTTGTGCCTACCAGATGCCTCAAACAACTTCTGCTGGTTCTTAGAAGCTGACAGATGCTCTAAAAACAGGTCATTCCTCCCTTTTCCACCTCCTGGTATTGTTTTCATTACACATGTACTCTAAATACTTTTAAGAAAAAGCAGACTAGCAGAAAAATATTATGCTAACTGGAAGTATTGTATGACAGATGCCACCTTTTCAAATAATGCTCTCAAATAATTTTTATCTGGAGCTGAAACACCATATGCTCTAGAAAGCAGTTCAGAGAAACAACTAAACCTGAAATACTCACTGCATTCCAACACATCCATCCTGGATACCTTTCAATTTGGTTTAGATCCCATGTATTGCATGTTGGTAAGAGCACATACTCTTTCGAATTTAAAAAGTTTTAAGTGGCAGATCCAGCATAGAGCCCACCACGAAACAGGAAGTCTTTCATCACTGCAAAAAGGGTCTAACAGTTACATTGCAACCCTAAGAAAGGAAGACTGAAGTATAAGTGGCTCTTTCACAACCAGCAATAGCAACAAACAAATTTAAAGGAAGACTAGAAGTCATCTTGTACTTCCCAGCCAACACACCTATGGCTTATCAGAGGGGTTGGTGCCGGAACAGGAAGGGGCAAAGCCACATGCTTCTCTCCCAGGGCCACCACATCTGGTCCTCCATTGTGGAAAGACCAAGATTCTTCCATGCAGGGAAATTAGGTGATGTCTATTCTTCATCAGGCCTGCAGACAGAGGACTGTGTGGGTCTTGCTGTGCGTTAACATCACTTCCACCACAGCATCATCCAAGAACAGCTGAAAATGTGTGCTCCTTCTCACAGCCTTGCTTTCAATTTTAAATCAGTTTTACCCGTCTCAAGCTCTTAGCAAAATGTGATGTTATCAGTGTAGGAGACTCACTTTAACTTATCACTTTTAGTAATTAAACCAATCGTCAACGTTGTATTTTTCAGTGTTCTCTGAATTCTAGTGCTTCTAATGAGCATATGCAGATAAAGTCGCATGTTTCCAGGTCTGCTTTTTTGAAGATTGACAAGGGAAAAATAGGTTTTCAGGAAACACACTTCTTACCTAAGATTTTTCCTTTAAATCGAATTAATTCCTGCACATCCACGAAGTAGGAGGAAAATGTCTTAGGGTTTTAGCTTCCATAGTAGAAGAGGGAGGAAAGGAAGAGAAATTAAAAATAGGGTGGTATTTTCATCCTACATTTAAATAATTAATAACAGGTCTTTTCTAACATCAAAAGCAGGAAATTAGAAATGAAAGTAAAAAGAAAAAAAACAATTATTCACATAATTTCTTTTCATAACCTCCAGAGCACAGAAATATTTTCTTTTACTACATGATTACTTAGCTTAATTACTACCAGTGACGTTACAGTTTTTACAGTACATTAAGAATTGTTGGTTGAGAAAGAAAATACTGTGCTTTATACATATTACTATTCTCTTATCAAGAGAATAGTACTATGTATAAAACCATTTGTTTTACAGAAACAAGTGAAAACATTTTTACATTTGGAAGGACCTAAACCAAACATTAAGTAATATTTTTCACTGGATCATTAGTGTTTTAGAAGTCAAGCAAGAAGGATTAGAGCCTGTCAGGTAGATATAAACAAAAAATAGACATCCAGCATGCAACTCAATGCATGTTTTAAATGATTGCTGAAGATTAACTTAGGCCTCTTCACTGGATAAAAATATGAATATAATTTATAAAATGCCACTGAATTTTTACAGCAATGGAAAGCTGCAGTCTCAATTTTGGAATAGCAAATTTTCAGCAAAAATAATCCCTTCCCCCCCCCGGCCCCCAAATTTGTTTCTTTCTTTTCGAAGGCTTTGCATTATTTGTGTCTCCATAATTCTTTCTTCTCCAAGATGACATTCCTTTCTTTTTAGTGATCTTCTGAGATTGTGGAAAGCTAGATCATGGAAAATTACTGCACATAAGAAGAAAGTAATTATTTGGTTTTAATAGGTGGTTTATTTTTAAAATTTTGAGGGTTATAAAATTAGTCCATCAAACAAATTAATGATTCGACAACAATCTGTAGCAGTCTCACAGCACTTATAAGTTCTGTTTGAAGGAGCAATTTGATTGGATCACTTGGTACTGAAGAACATGCATTGGTGCTTAAAAACTGTGGATCATTTTTTATCGATTAGTAAATAAGATGTTGCCTAACACACCATTGATTTGTGTCCTTTCAGCACAGCCACAGAAAATCCCCATTGCCTTATGCATCCTTTACTGCTTTTGTTTCTTATGATGAGATTCTGCTGACATGTCCAAAAGAGTGAAGCAGTCCACCCAGAAACCTTTCTGCACCACTGAGTCTTTGCAATTTCAATGATTGAAAACAATGTAAATTCTGTCTGAAATCCATATTCTTCTGTCTCAGCATATGGGGCTTGAATTGGGTTGCTTCCATGATTCACCCCCTCATGTTTATGCTGTTCTAAATCCTATATATCTCTCTGGCACTATTAGGAACAGCACCTTAAAAACATGACACCACATTTATCTGTGAGATGTACATCATGTCTTTCAAACCATCACTTTCTGCTCTGCACCCAGATAGTCCTAAAACAAGGCTCTTGTTGATGTGCTTGTTTGTAAGAATGAAAAACAATTAAAACAGTTAAAAAATAAAAGAAAAAAACCCCAAAAACAAAACCAAAAACAA
>VYZP01074354.1:0-18774 GCA_013400635.1 Hypocryptadius cinnamomeus
TAAGGTATTTACAGCATGGTGTGGCAAAAGCAGATAGACCAAGAGATGCTTATAGTGTTTTGCAATTAATAAATAGTTAGCTTTTAATTGCAATGGCGTGATGGCATCAGCTACTGGAAAAAAAAAAAAAGGTATTTGTTTTCCTCAGATGTGCATCTCCAGATTGATTAATTCCTAATTATTAAAGGGTAAATGCTGGATCCTTCCACAGGCAGGGCATTTTAGTGGCTGCCATTCCCTCAGTGGAACAGAAATAGGAGCTTTTGCTGTGCTTACTTCCCTCACTTACACAAAATTTGCAAGATTTAAAGTATATTTTTAAAATATCAAATATTGTTGGTCATTAAATCTGTCTAAAATTTAGCTTCACAATTATCATAACCAATAAACAGGTGGATTTTCTAGCAGCCCACCAGACATTCCCCATAAGCCTGGCATCCCTACAAACAGGCTAAAATTGGGTGTATGCAGGGAGGAAAATGCTGTTGTGGTTGGAAGAGTATGGAAAAGGCAGGGCTGAGACAGCTTCCCACAAATGTCATTGGAAAATCCTGGTGTCTCTCTTCAGTGATGTTCCCATCTGGAGCTCAGGTGTCAGGCCCAGCATTTCTCATCCCATTCAGGAGGGGTTTCAACCCCAAATCTGGTGGGGAAGAGCTTGTGTGGGTGGGGTGACGGTCCCAGAGGGCCCAGCCTGAGGCTGGGAACTGCTCAGCTCTTCCTCAAACCCTCCAGGAGGACTGGGACAGGGTTAGGACTGGGAGAAGTTTAGGTTTGGGAGAGGTTTAAGATTGGGAGAGGGTTAGGATTGGGTGAAGTTTAGCATTGGGAGTGGTTTAGGACTGGGAGATGTTTAGAACTGAAAGAGGTTTAGGATTGGGTGAGGTTTTGGACTGGATAAGGTTTAGGACTGGGTGTGGTTTAGGACTGGGAGATGTTTAGGACTGGGAGATGTTCAGGACTGGGTGAGGTTTAGGATTGGGTGAGGTTTAGGACTGGATGATGTTTAGGATTGGGGGAAAATGTGTGCCTGGGCCTCTTTGCACAAATCCATTTCAGCCATAATAAGGCAATTCAGAATCCCCACAGTTGTGACTTTCTGGAAGAGCACCTTTCTGAGCATTTTCTCCCAGGCTGTCAGGTAAAAATCAGATCCCATTAAAGTCAGAGGGAATTCTGTCACTGCTTTCTTCCATCAGGGGGACAGCCTTTGTTCCTGGCACTGGGAATGGAACGGGAGTTTCTGGCTATGTTCACTCTACTGCATTTCAAGTGAGACCCTGAGAAATCCTCTTTGAATAGAAATAAAAGCTGGAATCCCCAGTTTTANCCGAGCTGCCCCTCATGAATTTCCCCTTTTTCTTCTTCCTTCCCTCTGGATCTTAGTGCAGAAACCCTCTCAGGCTTCTTTTTTTTTCTCCCATTTTTTGTTGCACTGTTCAATTTTCTTTGGAGAAGTCTCAGCCTGGATTAACTGCATCCAGCCAGGAGAATTATCCTTTGCCACTGGCATTCCAGGAGCCTCATTCCCAGTAATGGAATAAAGATGTCCAGAGTAGCCTGAACTGGCCTGGAATGGCCCTGCTTGCTGCTGTAGGCAGCCAGGTGTGTTTGTTTGTTGGCCTGTTCTTGAATAGTGCAAAATTCCTAAAAAATAAAAATCAGCTGGGGCCCAAGTGTTCATCAGAGGAGAATGAGGATGGTCTGAACATTTGGGGTAATATTGAATTAACTCAAGAATTTTCTTTGCAAGCATAATTATTAAACACTTAGGAATTGATATGTGGCCTATAGGAGAAAATTCAGTATTATAATGTTGTTCAGGTTGAGTTGGGAGTTCTTAAACGTTAATATTTGAGTTTGTGGCAGCTCACTCTGCTCTTGCTGAAAAAATCCCTGCTTAAATCCACTTCTACCCAGTTAAGGTTCTCTGTCCCTGCTTAAATCCAATTCTCCCAAGTTAAAAAGCTCTGTGTGTCACGAGTGGGGCAAACCCCAGCAATCTGTGCAGAAATCAAGGTGATAAATCAGCTCTATGAGTGCCTTTGATCTTGAATAAATGCTGGGCTCAAAGTCTAGCCCAGACTACGGCCAGGGTTAGTCAGCATTGAGGGCTCTCTGAAAAGGGGTTTCAAAATGTAATTAAATCCTTCTCACAGCAATGATCCTGACTTCCTCAGCAAGTCAGGGCAAGAGCAGGTGCTCTGCAGGTCCTGGGAAGTCTGAAGCTGGTGCTGGAAGGGAGCAGGGTCTGGATTTGAGGAAAAGGAAGGTGAAATTCAGGGCTAGAACTGATTTTTTGTCAATTCCCTGAGATGTGGTGTCACAGGTGGACTGGACTTATCCAGCCAGTAAAAAATGACATTTCAGGGGAACCCATGTCCCTAAACTGAGCCCCTCAAGGGAGATCCATTGTCCCCATTGGGTCCCTGCCTCTCTCCATGAGGGAGATGTGTCCAAGGACTTGCACCCTACATTTGGCCATCTGAGGTGGCAGTTTTCAGAGAGTTTGTGAAGTCTGGCTGGTCACGATGTGCCCCAGGGTGTCCCAGTATCATTAGACTGCTAAATTCAGCTAAATCCCCTTAAACTCCATGTCCCTTTTCTCACTGAGTCCACAGGGTTGTAGGAGTGAATGAGCAGTAAGGAATCCTTGGAGGACTTTGTGGTTTCTCCTGCTGGCTCTTCACCCTTCAGGAGGAAGTTGGGCCATTGCTGAGCTCAAATCTCAGTCCCCTGCTCCTCCCTGCTCAGCCCCATCCCCAGAGAACACAGAGCTTGGAGTGATTTCCTCTAATTAATCTGGTGGAATCCTGTCCTAGCAAGGCACTGCACCACAGGGCAGACTATACCTTCAGAAAGAAGGATAATGATTTCTTTGTCATTATAAATCACATCTATCAATTAGCTTCATTTAGAATACACCCCCATTCTTTTCCTTCAGAACATCCCACCCATTTCCACTCCATCTCTTGGAGACACTGGCTGATTCCAGTATGGTCAGGATGCAATTCCAGTGCAATTCCCTCCCGGAGTGTCTCATCAGGAGCTGTGTTTGCTCAGGGTGGTTAATAGGGTTTGAGGGGTCCCATCCATGCTAATTTCAAGGGAGTTTCCCTTTAGAAACAGCCCACGATGACACCCCAGGTGTGTGCCACAGAAATTGGATTTGCACCTTTGTTTGGTGACAAAAGGCAGGAAATTAAAGAGGAAACAGTTCAATAAAAGCTCCTCTTTACCTGCCTTTGCTGTAGGTGACACTGAAGATTAGCACAGCTCAAGAGCAGCTTTTATCCAGAGAAGATGCCTTGTTATTTGTCAGGGATGTAAGAGGTGCGAGCTTTGGAGTCTGTCAGTTTGGAAGGGAAATACAATTATAAAAACTTTAAACCCCTAAATGTTTGCAGGAGATTAGGAGGAACTAGAGTTTGAAAGCGTTTTAATTCATTTTTCCAAACTGTCTCTGCTTCAAGTTCCTGTCTTTGGTTGCTGCCTCAGAGCCAGGTTTTGTGAGCATTAAACCGAGTCCCTGAGGTTTGCCTGAGTGCAATTTATGTTTAGGTTTAGGCAGACATTCAATGAGTCGTTCTGAATTATTTGTGTATAAAATATTTACTGTTAACCCCCCCCCACACCAGAATGAGCAGTGGTTAATTACTTACACACAAAAGCTAAAGTAGTTTTTTTTGTCTGTTTTTCTTTTGTATGTAATTACAGAAATGTGGGAAATACTTTTCCAAGGCTTTTGAACTCCAAAGTGGAACAGAAGGAAGACACAGGGGGACACCCACCGTTCAGTGTTATTTTCCTTGCACAGGAGAGAGAGAAAAAAAAAAAGAATCTTTCTGAGATGAGCACTAAAGTCTCAAGTTTTCAAAGGTTTGCATAACAAACAAGAGACACATTGTGGGTTGCATCTTGACTTTGAAGGCTTGCCACTGTCAACTGAAATAAAATGGCAAGGTTTAAAGCCTTAACCAAGTTCACAAGGAAAATATTTGGACTGAAAGTTTTGGAAAGTTTTCTCTCTTTGAAGTAGTTTGTCATGTGTTACCAATGTGAACTTTATTGACCTTGAAACGTTTTTTTTTTTGAATCAAATAGCAACTAGTGACACTTTAGTAAAATCTTAAATCAACAACCATCTCCTGGCGGCTCCAGCTTCGTAGCAAATGCAGGCAAAACAGGGAATCTACAGAGGAGACCTTTATTATTCCTAAATGAAGCCTGCCAAAACCTTCCCGAAATAGCATTCAAAGACCCTTTTAAGGTCATGGATCCTGAACAAAGCCAGAAGAGCACAAAAAAGGCTGAGGAAAGTCCAAGAAAGAGGCTTCCCAAAGGAGAGGCTTTCCAAGGCAGTATTTCATCCCCAACTACGTACCAGGGCAGCTCTGCTCCTTCCCAAGGAACCCCTCTCCGAGATATCATCTCGCAGCAGCACTTTTCCGGCTCTTTGCCCGTTCCACGAGAGGAGCCTCAGGAGAAGCCCGGCCACCAGAAACAACCCAAGCCCTCCTCCTTTGACCACCCCGCCCACGTCCCGCAGCTTCAGCAGCACGCACTGGCACCAGCATTTATGTCCCCGGGGAAGCCGGAGCATGTCCTGGAAGGTCCCACATGGCAGCTAGTTGATCCAGTCAGGCCAGGCCCCTCTGGCTCCTTCCCGTCCCCCGGGCTCCACGCCCACCACGGCCAGCTCCTCCCGTCCCACTCGCCCATCATTCCCGCAGAGGACATGCCGGCTGTGCAGAAGGTCTTCATCCCCCGCCCTGCCCAGGTGTCCCTGAAGCAAGCTGAGGAGGTGCACAAGAAGGAGAAGAAGCCTCAGAAGCCGGGCAAGTACATCTGCCAGTACTGCAGCAGGCCCTGCGCCAAGCCCAGCGTGCTCCAGAAACACATCAGGTCCCACACGGGGGAGAGGCCCTACCCTTGCATTCCATGTGGCTTCTCCTTCAAGACGAAGAGCAATTTGTACAAACACAGGAAGTCCCATGCTCACCGGATTAAAGCTGGGCTGGCCTCAGGGATCGGAGCAGAGATGTACCCATCGAGCCTGGAGATGGAGCGGATCGGTGGGGAGGACTTCGAGGAGCCGACGGAAGGGGAAAGCACGGACTCGGAGGAGGAGACGGCAGCGATGTCGGGTCATGCCGTGGAGCTGTCGCCCAGGCAGAAGCACACCCTGCTCTCCAGCAGCCTGCTGAGCATGGGGAGCCAAGGCTCCAGCCACGACCGCTGCTCATTGTCCCATTCCAGCATGTCCCAGTCCCTCGAGGACAGCTCCCAGTTTGTGGAGCCGTCGTCTGAGCACACCCTGAGCCATAAGTCTGAGGACACCCACACCATCAAGCAGAAGCTGGCGCTGCGCCTGAGCGAGCGCAAGAAGGTGATCGATGAGCAGGCGTTCCTGAGCCCCGGCAGCAAAGGCAGCACGGAGTCCGGGTACTTCTCCAGATCCGAGAGCGCGGAGCAGCAGATCAGCCCTCCCAACACCAACGCCAAATCTTACGCCGAGATCATCTTCGGGAAGTGTGGGAGGATTGGGCAGAGGACGGCGGCGCTGGCTGCAAACACAACCCAGGGGTTCCCACACCTGTCCGGTGATGAGAAGCCCAGCATGGTCCCATTGTCTGTGCCTAGAACACAGGTGATCGAACACATCACTAAGCTAATTACCATTAACGAAGCTGTTGTGGATACCAGTGAAATCGACAGCGTGAAACCCAGAAGAAGCTCTCTTTCAAGGCGTAGCAGCATTGAATCCCCAAAGTCTGGTGCGTACAGAGAACCGTTTCAGTTCGATATCAAGTCTGGTTCCAGCAGCCAGCTGGATGCAGCGAAAGTGTTGGCGTCCCATGGTGAAAAAATGAAGCCCGAACAATCATTGTTGTCACTTCAGCAATCCCACAGTGCCACAGAGACAGTGCCTCTCCTAAGAAGCCACTCAATGCCTTCTGCTGCATGCACTATAAGCTCCCCACACACCTTTAGAGGTAGCTACTCATTCGATGATCACATCATGGAGCCGGAAGTCTTAAGCCGCAGCCAAGCGTTTTCCTCCCACCCTCGAATGCTAAAGCGCCAACCAGCTATCGAGCTACCCTTGGGAGTGGAATATGTCTCGGAGGAGGTTGGCTCTGCCAGCAAAGAAACTGTTCCCAAACCTCCCGAGGAGCCTGAAACCAAGGAAAGCGATCTTACCAAAAAGTCCCGCAAGGGCCCGAAGGCGAAAGGGTTCATGTACGAGTGTAACGTGTGTGGCGCTCGCTACAAGAAAAGGGACAACTACGAGGCCCACAAGAAGTATTACTGCTCAGAACTGCAGCTCTCCAAGCCCCGCTCTGCCACGTCCCACACCTCCTCAGAGCCTGAGAAGAGCGCGGCAGATCCCGACGTGTGGCCTCAGGTGATGCATTACAAGCTGGGCAGCACCTTGGAGCTCACCCCGCTGCGGAAGAGGCGGAAGGAGAAGAGCCTCGGGGATGACGAGGAACCTCCATCTTTTGAAGTGTCTGACACCCCCTCCTCCAGCACTGGCCCAGGCACTCAGTTTGCAAACCTGGCCTCGTCTGAGGTGGCTCTAAACCTGACCCGTGAATCCATGAAGTCACCAGCAGACTCGGGAAAATCCGCACCTTCCGAGGCCAGTGCCAGCTTCCATTCCAGGAACACCAAACCAGCTTCGAACGCAGAGGGCAAGGAGAGGAGAACAACCTCCAAGGAGATCTCTGTCATCCAGCACACAAGCTCCTTTGAGAAGTCAGACTCCATCGAGCAGCCCAGCAGCTTGGAAGAGGACAAGCCCCTGTCCCAGTTCCCATCTCAGCCCACGCCCCAGCAGAGCCGCCCCCCTCACTCCCTGCAGCCCAGGCTGGTCCGCCAGCCCAACATCCAGGTCCCTGAGATTCTGGTCACGGAAGAGCCGGACAGACCAGAAACAGAGCCAGAACCTCCTCCAAAGGAGCCAGAGAAAACTGAGGAATTCCAGTGGCCGCAGAGGAGCCAGACTCTTTCCCAACTCCCTGCGGAGAAACTCCCACCCAAGAAGAAGCGGCTCCGGCTGGCAGAAATGGCCCAGTCCTCTGGGGAGTCCAGCTTTGAGTCCGTGTCTCTCACCCGGAGCCCCAGTCAGGAGAGCAGCCTATCCCACGGCTCCAGCCACTCC
The DNA here is from genome assembly GCA_013400635.1 of Hypocryptadius cinnamomeus. Classification (NCBI taxonomy): domain Eukaryota; kingdom Metazoa; phylum Chordata; class Aves; order Passeriformes; family Zosteropidae; genus Hypocryptadius; species Hypocryptadius cinnamomeus. The sequence goes on from VYZP01074354.1 coordinate 7,169, forward strand.
GTCTCCTTTGACCGGGATGACCACACCAAGCCAGAGTCGAGTAGCCAGCCCTCTGAATCCCACCCAAAACCTCCTGGTGTTGGCTCCCATATGCTGATGGTCCCCAGCCATCATCACCATTCCAGGGAAATGCGGAGATCTGCTTCCGAGCAGACACCCAACGTGTCCCACCCTTCCCAGATGTCAGAGACTCGCAGCAAATCCTTTGACTACGGGAGCTTGTCATCCACTCCTGCCTCCACCCCCGGCCCCTCCACCTCCTCGGCCCCCCAGGAGAGGAGGAAATGTTTCCTGGTGCGTCAGGCATCCCTCACCAGGCACCCCGAGCACGAGCCAGACCCGGCCCCGCTGGGCTGGCCGGACACAGAGGATCCAGCTCCTTCTTCAAGTAAATCTCCTGCCACGAGTTTGCCCCATCAGCCGACCACGTCCTCCCCTTTGCCCTCTCACGGCACCTACCCGAGTGACAAAAGCCAGCCAAAGGACAGCCCCGAGCCATCCTACAGCCCGCCATACACAGAGGCTCTGCAGGTGTTCCACCACCCTGTGCCACAGCTGACGCTGCACGAGAAGCACTTCATGGCCCCTCAGGTTTCCATATTCCCCTACCAGCACCTCCTGCCGCAGCCGGGGCAGTCTGCAGAGCTCTTCGCTGCACACACCATGTCTGACATTCTCTCTGCCCAGTTCTCCATGCCTCAGATCCCTCCCTCCATATTCCAGACCCCGCCGCTGCCCCTCCCGCAAACGCTCATCCACCCAGGCCCGCTCCACATCGCTCCTCCCTTGATGTCTCACCCTGCCGAGGTGTCCTTCAGGCACCCTTCATTCCTGCCCGTGCACTACCCTGGCTCCTCCCCGATCCCCTCAGCCTTTTTCCTGCCTCTCCAGTCTCAGTTTGCCCTCCATTTGCCAGGTGATGCTGGTGGACATTTGCCACAGATCAAATCCAGTTTGTTCTCGGCAGCAGGAAGCTCCAGCCTGTCCCCGTGCACGGATTATGACTCGGACAGCAGGTTGCACCCTCTGACCTGCACAGCGAGTCCCGCGCTGTCTGTCACCGTGACCCAGCTCGTTGTCCCCACCCGGACAGAGCCCATGGTGTCCCTGGTTGTCCCCGTTCGCATCCAGACCAACATGCCGTCCTACGGCAGTGCCATGTACACCACGCTCTCCCAGATCCTGGTCACGCAGTCCCAGTGCAGCTCCTCCACCATCGTCCTCCCCAAATTCGATGACCGCCAGCCCAAGGGCGCCCTGGTGTGCAGTGCTGATGTCCACGGGTTGGGTTTTGACCTGGCCCAGATGATCACAGAAGAGCAGAGAAGCCTTTTCCAGAGCCCATACCTGAGAGTGCCCCTGCCCTTACCGGAAAGAAAGGGCTACATGCCCCTCACCTGCCCCTCAGACAGCGTCCTCGGCCTGGAAGGGGGCCCCTCCACAGTTGGGGGGAGCAAAAGGATGCTGTCCCCAGCCGGCAGTTTGGAGCTGACGATGGAGACACAGCAGCAGAAGAGAGTGAAGGAGGAGGAAGTGTCTGAAACAGAAGAGAAGCTGGAAGTGGTGAAGCCACCCAGTGCAATAGAGGAAGGGAAAAAGCAGGATAAATCTCACTTCCTTGCAGAAAGCCAAGACAGGGTGGAGGTTGAGACACCACCCAGCGTGTCCGTGGAGCAGTCGGAGCCAAAGGAAACCCCGAGCAGTTCCCAGCAGGCAGCATCCCGGTCGGGTTCCCCGAGCTTTGAGGCACTGCAGGAGTACGAGCAGCCAGCTGGAAAACAGTTCCTCAGCCAGGAGCCTCTGCAGCCCGTCAAGAAGGAAGACTCCAAAGAACTGGTGGAGCAGCCTCCACCAACCCCTGCCAGCACTGCCCCCGTGCCCGAGGGCACCGCCAGCGCAGGGAAGGCTCGGGAAGGCACAGACACCAAGAAGGTCCTGCAGTTCCCCAGTCTCCACACAACCACTAATGTCAGTTGGTGCTATCTAAACTACATAAAGCCAAATCACACCCAGCAAGCGGATGGCCGCTCCTCGGTGTACGCCAGCTGGTGCATCAGCCTCTACAACCCCAACCTGCCCGGGGTGTCCACCAAGGCAGCCCTGGCCCTGCTGAGGTCCAAGCAGAAGGTGAGCAAGGAGACCTACACCATGGCCACCGCACCGCGGCCTGAGGCGGGCAGGCTGGTCCCGGCCAGCTCCAGGAAGCCCAAAATGACCGAGGTAATGCAATCCTATCTCTTTCTCCTGATCCATTTGGATGCGTGGGTAGAGGGGGCTGAGGGCCGGGGCGTGGCTGTGCTGAGCTTGGTTGGGGTTTACTCATCCCGCTGGCGCTGTGGGAAGCGCCTGTTCTCAGTGAAGCTCTTAGAGTGAAGAACCCAAACCCCACTGAAACCCCAACCCAGGAGGCTTGCTCCGAGGCCAGGTTTCTGTTCTCCAGTTCCTACTTGCTTTGTAACCCAAAAAGTAGGAATCACCACCACCACCACCCCACGAACCACCACTGCTCCAGCACAAAGGATTAGACTTCATTTGCATTTGTCTTGATATTTCAAACAGCTTTACAACTTCTTTTTTTTTTTCTTTTTTTTTTGTTTAAACGCTGTTATAATTCCCTACATTTTGCATGTTAGAAATGAAGAAAAAGGATTACCTTGGGGAAATGGGATTCTGTCTGGTTGTGCATCTGCTCATCTCACATTAATGAACATGGAGAGGCATGCTTAAAAGTATTTAAAAAATATTAAAGGGAGATTTGCAAGTGTATTTAGGCCCCTGAAGAAACACAAAGGCTGACAATGACATTTATAAAAGTGCCTCAGCAGGTCAGACACATTTTGTTAAACACCCCTGTGGTTTGGTCTGTTTGGTCCATAGCTGTCCACCTGCTTTTCCAGGTATTTAAGGATACTTTACGCCTGGTTTTGGAGTTAAGACTTCACAGTGGCTTCCCAGGGGCAGAGCTCCCCCAAGGCATTGCCCACACAGGCACAGAAGTCTTTTAAGACCCTCCTGTGAGCTGCCTAATTTTATGTATCTCATTTTAAAGCCAGACTTTACCCTTCCTGCTTAATGCTGAACCAAACAGATTCCTTTAATCCAGATCATGTTCATGTAGATTAGCAAGCAGAATCGCTCTAAAGATTTTGCAATTTGATATTCATCTCAAGTCAATTTATATTGATGGATTATTCATTTTATTTCTGTGTCATGAAATGAACTCTGAATATTAAATTTATCATAATCGCTGCTGCAGCTGCTGCTTATAAATATGTCTTAAAATACACAGTAGAATCACTTTGATTCAATAAATCTTTATTTCTATTCAGCATTTCCATCACTCTCCAGCAGAAATCCAAGAGACAGATTTCTAGGGACACAGGGGCCGATAATTACCTGAGCAGTGCAATAACCACGCTGAGATTTATGCACTATTTTTCCAAGGGTTTTATCTGAGTGGTGCTGTAGCACCCTTAATTTCAATCCCAAAGGAAGTGCCTGTGCTGCTCTGAGCCCTGCTCTTTGCCATGGTGCTAAAACCCACACCCAGTGAGTGTCCAGAGGTACCAGACCCTCCCACCCTGAAGGGAAAGGTTAAAAAGCAACAGTTCAGCCCTCACTCATCCAAACCCACATTTCACTGCATGCATTTCCCCCAAAGCCTCCCAAACCCCCTCAACCAACCCCTCCAAGCTGCCTGGTGGTGCAGGCTCAGGTTCCCGTGGCGCAGTTTGAGAAAGGAAGAGTTCACCCTGCCCAGTTCACCTGGGAGCCAGCGGATCCTAAACCCAGCCCTTCTCCCCGCGTGGCTGGCAGAGCCCCTGAGAGCTGCAGCAGAGATAAATCGAATTCTTGCCAAGCACAGCACTGATTTGTGATCAGTGGGAGTGAAATCCTCCGTGCAGGGTTTAAAACACGGGTGGGGAAGCAGCAGCTGCCAGGACGTGCAGCAGCAGTAGCATCACTCCAGGGTTGGAGTCCAACCCTCAGCTAACTCTGCTCTGGCTCCTTCCCTTCAATATTCCCTCCTTCATGTAACTCCAGGGTGTCAGTTGGCCTCCCAGGAGATGTAAAAAAGCTCTGGTATTTTGTACAGTTATGCATGCAGCAAACAGTAATTCTGTACGTGCTGTCTCCGTCCTTGGCTTGGGGTTTAAATTTCCAGTGGTATTTGCTGAGCAGATAATTCTGGAATTCTGGAGTGGCTGCGGGCTCCAGCGTGCATGTAGGGATGGCTGGTGACACTGTACTGGGGCTTGCACTCTCTGTAAATTCCAACAAGATTGTAAAAGGGGATAGTAGTGACTGTATGATTTTGGCTCTCTGGTGCCTTTCATCTGTCAATGTTTTTGTGCTTTCAAAAGTTGCAATAAATAAACCTCGTGCTACATCTAGCAAGTCAATTGTTTTGTATTCCTCAGTAAACCTGGAAAAGTTGCCCCTAGCAGTGCTCTGAGCCCGTAGCTCCCATCAGGAGGTGAAGTCACAACCCTAAATGTTTAATTTTTTGAGGGTTCTGAGTGTCTCCTGCTGCTGATTTCCTCATTGTCATCTCCATGCCCAGAGCCACCAGCTCAAGACCATTTCTGCTGTTTAATGGTTCAAATGGTTCTTGGCACTGTTCTGCCCTGGGCCTTTTGTCATGAAATTCCTGTCACTTTTAGGGACACAGGACTGCACAGGGACCATTCCCAGGAGGCTTCTAGGACGGGTGTGTGGATGGTGTGGCTATGGGGCTGATCTGGCCCCAAGCCCTGGGTGCATTTAATGCTCTGAGCTGAGTTCCTGAAATTTCTGGGCAAATTTGAAATGCTTGACCCCAGTTCTGCAAAGCAACTTTTGAGTGAGTCCATCCCTCCTGCTGAGCATCCCATGGCACCTCCAGCAGCTGGGGGGGCTGGGTTATATCCCACTGGATTCTGTAGGACTCTGTTGGAGCTGCTCACTCTGTGGCTTCCCCCAAAACCAGGGGAGACAAAGAGGCTCCACTGGGATGATTCATCCCCCTACAGACAAGGCTGAGGTGAGGCAGGTGAATCACCTGGGGAGCTGCCACTCTTGCCAGCCAGAGCCAAGGGTGACCAGCTCTGCTTCAGGCTTCAGGGGCTGCCTGCAGGCCAAAACCCCTCTAAAAACTGCTCTCAGCTGCCTGCAGCCTGTTTCCATCAATTACAGACAATCTGAGGATATGGATCCAGGATCCTCGTCCAGGATATGGATTCAGCTGGATGTCAGAGTGACTGTGTGAGAAGTGACCTGGGGGAAAATCATCTGCTCTCCTTTGTCTAGAGATCCCTGGGTTTGTCCTCTTGGGCTGTAGGGGACCAGCATCCCAACATTTCATTCCAGGTTGGAGAGCTCTCCCTGGGTTTGTCCTGTTGGGATTTAAGGGGCAACATCCCATGATTCCATTCCAGGTGTGGGGAGCTCCCCCTGGGTTTGTCCTGTTGGGATTTAAGGGGCAACATCCCAACATTTCAGGTTGGAGAGCTCCCCCTGGGTTTGTCCCAGGATTTAGGGGGTAACATCCCAACATTTCATTCCAGATTGGAGAGCTCACCTGCATTTATTTTGTTAGGATTTAGAGGGTAACATCCCAACATTTCATTCCAGGTGTGGAGAGCTCTCCCTGGCTTTGTCCCAGGATTTAGGACATCCCACTACTTCATTCCAGGTGTGGAAAGCTCTGCCTGGCTTTGTTCCAGGATTTAGGACATCCCAACATTTCATTCCAGGTGTGGAGAGCTCTCCCTTATCCCACCCACAGAGGCAGCTTTGATGTTTAGGTCCATCCTATAACAAACAATGTTCATCGTGTAGGTGAGGTGTCAGGGCATGACTTAAACCTTGGGCTAGACAAGGTTTAGACACAAAACCCCCTCAACAATTGGCAATTTAACAGTGAAAAAGCAGATTTGACCCTGGGAACGTGTGGGGAGGTTGAGGATTCTTTTCTCCCATGGGTTTTGTGGCTTTCTCTGGGCTGTGCCCTTGGCAGTGGGGTTGCAGTGAAAGGAAATCACCCAGGAGTGCTGATTTCTGTCAGGCTGAGGTGGCTGAAACCCAAATTTGTGTGAATGTGTGCGAATGTGGGGGAGACCTGGAGGTTCAGTGTACAAATTCTGTAGATGCCTCCTCTCCAGACCTTTCAGATGTGGATTTCAGAGAGAGCATTATCCAGGGACAGAGATTTGGGAACAGACACCCCACATGCTCAGAGTCACCCCAGCCACCACACTTCTCTTCATCCTTCATTTTTCCACCTGGCAAGAGCTGGATAACCTGGAGGGAGCGATTACAAAACTTGCCAGGGGTCACAGTAAATCCACCACAACCCTCAGGGCCCCAAATCCAGCAGCAGGGCCCCATTTGTTGGGGGGGTGCCCCAATTCCAGCCCCTGGTGTCAGGAGCAGCACTGGGGACGCCGCTGGCTCTGCTGGGGCTGTTTGCTCTGTGTGTGCCTGCCAGTGATTCTGTCTGTAATCATGGATTGTTTTGCTCTTTTGGGGAGATAGGTTCATTTGCCTTCGCTCCTTTCTAATGAAGGTCGAAAAGATATAACTAGAGCTGAGAAGGAAGAGGAGAAAAGGGGAAAATCAGAAGAAGAGGCTCTTGTGACCAAGCGAGGGGAGCCGGTGAGGATCAAGATCTTTGAAGGAGGGTGAGTGTCTCATTTTATTTCTCTTCTTGTGTCTCACACTTGTGTAGAGTTGTTACAATGATGGCAAGGTGCCACTGGAGGTGAGCAGATGGAGCTGGATTTCAGTTTATTTTCTACAGCCACTGTTATAAAACTCAGCCCTCCAGATCTGGAATGCATTAATTTCCTATTTTTGAGCTGTCTTTAAGTCAGCAGTCACCTGGATCTCTTTTCTGAGTGGGTGTTGGAGTGAAGAGCACAAATCCATCTCACAGCTGTCTAAGTGGTGGAGGTGCACTCTGTATCTCCTCAATCTTTCCAGAGCCTTCTCCTGCAAATGATGTTCCTGATGATTGTTCCCATTCTGAGGAGGATCTGGGCAGGTCTTTTCCTGATGCCTGGGGTTTGGGTGGGGAACAAAAGAAGCTTTTTGTTCATGTGATTTCCATCCCACCCAACCGAAATAGCTCAAACCAGAATGGATGCAAGGCCTTAATTTGATGTGCATCTTAAACCTCGGCTCCAGGTAATCCAGAGGGCGCCTCAGGAATTCAGCACTGGTCTAATGCTGCTGTTTATTTCTTTAAAATGTTAAAAAATAGCTCACGAGCAATGTGTCTGTGGGTTGCAATTGAAGATCCTTCCTGGGTGTTGCAGGGGGGGCCAAATTGGTGCAAGCAATTTCCAGCAGGATTTATCAGTTCTGCCCTTGCTGTTGGGTGGTCTTGGTTTCTGTGTGTTAGAAAAAGGCTTTCATTAGGCTGTGCTTGTGGTTTTTCTGCTGTTACCAGATGAAATTTGCTTTTATTTTAAAATACCTTGTTAGCAGATGGTCACACTAGCAAAGCAAGAGGGAAAATCAGTGCTTTGGGACAGGACAGCTGCTTGTTGGTCAGGAGAGCTCAGCTCTGCCCCAGCTGTGGGCTCTGTGTGCCCAGCTCAGGTTTGGGCAGGGAGTGGGGGATGCAAGGAGCCTAACAGGGCCAACCCTGCCGTGGCTGTGGCCTGACATGGCTCAGGGAGCAGCAGAATGAGAGATTTGAGGGGCTCAGGAAATCTCTGTCACCCTCCTGTAGCAGATGGGACCCCTGGGACCCACTGGGACGGGTTTTATTCCCTTCAATCCCATGGGAACCTCAGTTCCCCTGGACTGGATGGTCCCTGGGGCTGCTCAGGGGGACTCTTGCATTCCTTCCTGGCCCTGATTAAAGCAGCTCAGCATTACCATGCCTGAAAATCCCCCTGCCCCTCTCAGAGCAGCTCAGGGAGCCCTCAGTGCTGCACCCCTCGTGCTGTGCTCTCAGGGGTGGCTTTGTCCCCACCCCAGCACAGCCAAGGGACAGCGGGGGCAGTGCTGCTGCCAGGGTCTAATGCTGCTGTTTATTTCTTAAAAATTTTAAATTGCTCTTCCTGTTTGCTGCCATTCCCAGGATGGACTCTGAGAGCAGAGGGCTGGGGACACTCAGACTGTGTCCTTCTGCATGGCAGACACAAACCAAAGCTGTGTGCCATCCCGGGAATGTGCCAGCCATCCTGAACCTGTGTTGGGTTTAATTTTAAACTTCCTGTGGCTCTGCCCATGTCCTTCTGGCTGGGACATGCCAGGAGCTCACAGCAATGAATTCCGTGCCTGAATTCCGTGTCTGGATGTCATGGCAGTGCCCAGGGCCAGCAGGACAGGCTGTGCTCCCAGGCTGCTCCGTGTGCTCCATGCCTCATTCCCACAAGGTTTTGGTGTCAAGGTGTTCAGCCCCAGCAGCCAGGACCTTTCCCTGCTGCTCCTTCCCAGGTGTCTGCCAGGACCTTTTCCTGCAGATAAATCCACAGGTGCCTGGTCTCTTCTGCAAGCCCCCAGATGGATCAGACTCCCTTTCCTGGCCATCTCTTGAATATGTTTTACACCAAGTGCAGCCATTTTCAAGACATTATCTCACTCTCTTATTTTGCTTTTTTTCCCTATAAAAATTTCTTCCTTGACTCATTTTGCCCCTTGGTTTCACACTGAATGCTGCTGGCCAGGCCCATCCTTCCAGGGGATGCAGTTGGCTTCAAAACTTCTGGATCCATCCCACACTTTGTTGTCTCAACCAAGGAGTGAGATTATAAAGAAATTCACAAAATGTGCACTTGCTGCAACTCTTTTAGCTCGTTCTTCCCCTCATTTTTTATTTCCTTGGAGCTCTTTTTCTCTGCCATCTTCAGCACTTTTCCTTCTGTAGAGTCTTCTGGCTTCCCTAGTCCCATCACTTTCCCCCTCAGAGAACTTCCAGGACCATCTCTGAGATTTCTCCTGCTGCTCTCCAGCCTCCTAGCTGGAATTTTATTCCTTGGCTTTCAGGGAAGACCAGAAAAACCAAATTTCCTCTTTTCACCATTCCCTCTGGTCAGGAAGGAACTCATGAACCCCTTGGAGTGCTGGGAGCAGCTTGGCTCCCCTTGCCTCCCTTGGAGGTGTCTCCTCCACAGCTCTGGGAGTGGATGGCTCCTCTTGTTCCCTCCTGGGAAGGGGTCTGGATCCAGCACTTGCAGGTTCCTTGAGCCTGGAGGTTCCTTGAGCCTGGGTTTGGGATCAGGGCTCAGTAGTGCCAGGCATGGGGCTCAGTCCTTCCCTCCCCACTCTCTGTGTGAAGGATTTGTGGTGCCAGCTCAGGATGAGACCCTGGGCTCCCAGGAGGAGCTGGCTGTGGAGGTTTCCAGCTCCTGGTGAGTTCCCAGCCCTTCCAGCACCGGGCTGCTGATGGGAAGGGGCTCTGCAGACCCTTTGCAGCCTCTCTGGAAGCCTCAGGAGGGACGTGCATGGTCCTGCCTTCACCTCTCCACATTACACTGGGGCTGGGGTCCATGGAGTTTTCTGTTGGAAGAACAAATTCCTCTTGGAGAGCAAGCCTTGAGGTCACTCCATGTGTAATTTCAGCTGCAGCTTTTTATTTGAAATCGTGGAATTCTGTCAGGCTGGATCAATCCCCATTCTGAGCAGATGGCCCCAGCCCTTGAGGGGAGGCTGGAGTCATTTAACACCCCAAGGACGGGCTGGAGGCTGCACAGGCTCCTCGGGTTGTGTTTGGGAGAGCTATTAAACAGCCAGGTCAATGCCTGAGCTCCTTAAGGAGCCAATCAAAATATCCACTGGGCTCGTCCTGAGGGATGCTCTGGTGGTCTGGAGCAGGGAAAATGATCTCTGAAGGTCAGGCTGGCCAGCAGCACCGCAGGAGAAGTGCTGTGGTTCCTTGGTGGCTCGGTGTCACCTTCATCACCCCCCTGGGGTGCCCATTCTGCAATCTGACATCATGGAACCAGAGATTGCTATCGACCTGGGGCAGGAGTGGGGTCTGTGCTGCTCTCAGGGTCTGCTCAGGGACCTGCTCCCTGCTTGCTGCCATTCCCACGATGGAACCTGAGAGCAGAGGGCTGGGGACGCTCAATCCACATCCTTCTGCTTCAGAGCCCAGCCCTCTGTGCTGTTGTGGGGACAATTAGTTGGTTGAGTTAATTAGTTAATTACAACCAGTGGGAAAAACAGCACCAAGACATATAAAGCTAAAAACCTTAACTGACACCCCAAACCAGTGCCATGTATAGTGAAAACTACATTTTCTCTTTGGAAAACTGTTCCTTTTTTACTGCTTTAGGGGAAAAAACACTTATGGCTGTAATGTTATGATTGGAGGCACAAATATCTGAGTATCTTGGCATTCCCACCTTAAAAAACACCTTCCCTTCACACCATCCCATGGAAAAACCCCACACATCCACAAGAAGGGCTTTTCACTTCAGAGGGATGCTCAGAGTGGGGCTGTGCCCCAAAGGCTGCTCCACTCTGTGATTTGGAGGAATCCAAACCCTTCCCTCTTTGTCTTCACCAAAATGTGACAGAGTTGGAGGTGCCCAGCCATGGGATCTCCTGAGCTGGGATCTCCTGAGCTGGGATCTGCTGAGCTGGGATCTCCTGAGCTGGGATCTCCTGAACTGGGGTTCTGAACTGGGGTTGTGAATCCTCATCTCCCTCAAGCCTGGCTGCAGCCCCTTTCTGAATGACTAGGGGGTGCCTGAGGCTGGACTTCACCTTCCCTGGTCAGCCCCAGGACTGAGGCTAGAGCTGCCATGTAGCCCTTCCCTTCCCTTCCCTTCCCTTCCCTTCCCTCTTTTGGGGTTTTAAGCACCCAGAAACACCACAGCACCCCAGATCTGCCTCCCTGAGCCTGAACTGCAAAAGAATTTCTTCTGGTTGAAGGAGAATGTAGGAAATGGGGCTGATTTATCAGATTTGAACATGATCACTAATTAGTGGACGAATAAGGAGAAAATCCACCCCATGGTTTACCCTTGAGCTGCTCTGAGCCTCCCTGCCCTGCTCTCCCCCCAGTCCTTTGCTGTGGGAGCTCTGGTGGCTCCTCGGGGCTGATGTCAGCCGGTTCCCCCGGCCAGCCCGGCAGGTGCAGCTCCCTGGGCTCACCTGCTGGAAATCCCCTGGCACAGCCGGGCCGGGCTCTGCTCCCCGGACAAAGGCTCCGTGTTGAACCAGCTGTGACCCCAACCCCCACCAGGGGATTTCCTCGGCTGAGATGAGTTCTGAGAATTCTCCCTGTTTGTTTTGGAAGGAGTCACTCGTCCCAAAGGCAGGGGTTGAGGGGACCGGGGAAGGAGGAATCTGAGGCACTTCCAGCTGCCCTGAGCGCCAGGGAGAGCCAAGGGCAGCTCCTTTATTTAACATAAAATGTGGGATCAGGGATTATCCAGGGTAGGAAGGGACCACCAAGATCCTGGAGTCCTGCTCCTGCACAAAGGCCCCAAATTTACCTGCAGACCTGGCAGTGAACTCACTCAGAGCCCCAGGGCAGTGCCTGAAATGGGAACACACCTCTGCAGAACAGGGCTGGGCTTCAACAGGAACCACTGGATCCCAGAATGGTTTGGAAAGGAAATTAAATACCATCCCACCCCTGCCACAGCAGGGACACCTCCCAC
>VYZP01074360.1:0-16887 GCA_013400635.1 Hypocryptadius cinnamomeus
ACTTCCTGGATATTGTAAAGATGGCCTAACTGTAACATTTTTCCTTCTCTGCAGGCGAATAAATGTAGGAACTCGCTTTCAAGCAGAAATCCCATCACTCCAAGACAGATCTCTGGCAGAAGCTGATGAACATAAAGCAGAGCTGGTGTGGCAGCCATGGGGTGACTTGGAAACCAATAAAGTCACCCAAGAGAATGGTAAGAAGGTGGAAGGCTGTTGAAGAGGGCAGAGTTGTTGCAGTGGTTGTGGGGGTAACCACATATCTACTGTAGGCATAATTAAAAATCTTTTAGAGCTGCCATTCAAGTGATGTGTTTGAGTGGTCTTGAAAACGGTTTTAGGAGCAAAACTTGTTGATCAGGTTGCGTGTATGGGACAAGGGGAGGCTGGTAGGATTGGTTCTTTTAATAGTGAAAAAAACTGGGACTATTGCTTCTGTCAGGCCAAGAGCAGCCTTTTGCTCAGTGAAGCTTCCTTGGTTTTGTTAATATTTGAAAACCACACACACTCAACTCCTGTATTTTTGAGGGAGTTCTAGATGTAATAGTATTTCAAAAAACTCAAGTTGTAGACTGAAGTCAGGATGAGGAAGCAGGAGTTGTGGTGGCTAGTAGCAGACCTGGGGAGCTGCCTGCTTCTGTTACACGTGGGTAGTGGCCTGTATAAATCCTGAAGGGAAGAGGAGGTGGGCAAGCTTGGAAGAAATATTTTTGAATGAGAGAGAAAAAAGGGTTTTGTGAAATGGAAATTCACAATATAAGGGTGGATTCAAGAAATGTCTGAGGTGAAGGGAGGTGGGAAGACATCAGAGCAGGGAGGAGATTTGCAAGAAATTCCATGTGTAAATAGTGCTGCATGACCTTGTAGTCTAATGAGTTCTGGGGTCCAAATTTGACCCAGATAAATCTGCAAGGACATTCAGCTTCTCTGAGTTTTACTTTCTGTTATGTCTGTTTCTCCTTCAAAAGGGTAATTAATCATGCCAGTCCTGTAGGAAACTTAATTTTAATCTTCTTTTATGATTATTTTGTACCCCCATGGAAATAGTGGAAAACCTGCTAGCTGCTGCGTGTTCAAGCATTTTTCCTGGGGCTGGAACCAACCAGGAGCTGGCGTTGCATTTCTTACATGAAGAAAAGGGAAGCATTCTGGTGAGTCTGCCCAGCTGTTCACCTCAATGTGGTCAAAGTTGTTAAGGAAGGTCAGGTAACCTCTCATTCCTGAGAGGAGACCCTTGCAAATTCCCTTCAATGCATCTGGTTCCCATTGTTTGGTGTCCCTTGTATGTCCCTAACGTGGGTTCTGGCCGATGCACAGTGCCATGTGCACTTGCTTTATATTTCCAACTTGGACATGTTTGGCTTTTTAACAAACACACTGACAGTCTATCAGGGCAAGTGAGCCAAGACTACTTAAATGAATCTTAGATGTTGTCTTCCTGGAAAGGTTACTGTGTAGAAAGGAAAAATAAGAGGCTGGGGCTGAAAGCTGAGTCAGAGGGCAGTGTCTTGCACCTCTTTGTTTTGGTAGATCCATTTGACTTCTCTGTCTGTGTCTGTAGAACAGCTGTGCTGCTAATTTTATATCAGTATTGTAAGACATGATGCACTTTCATTATTGCCCTTTGACACCCCTGGGAGGTAATATCAAAGAGCAGAGCAAACAGCAAAGCTTTGTCATCTTTTTATAGTTCTGTAACTGATTTAGCCTGGCATGAATCAGCCCTGTGTTCAGGAGTATCCCACACTTTTGCCTGGCTGCTTGTTTCCCATCCCCTGTCACTGACACTTGTGAGACTGCATGGACTTGCATCGGAGAAGAGATCAAACAGAAAGTAGTTTTTGTGTGTGTGTGTGTGTTAGGTTTCTGGCAGCCTGTCATTGTGAATGCTGCTGTTGGCATTAGGGAGGAGCAGGACTGCCTCTGACAGCAGGAGCTCATTGTTCAGGTGGTTTAAACTGCCAGTGGAAGCACGATTCTGTTGTCTCCTTCCTACAAAATTTGAAAGCTTTCTGGTTTAAATGAAAACTAAAAAGTAGCTGAGAGGTGGGAGTTTTGTGTGTGTAATCTTTCAGTCACATGACTGCTGTTTAATTTTGAAATAATGCTTAGTCAAGTGAGATCAGATTACAATTACTTGAATATGTAAGACAGGTATCATTTAGGGCAGCATTTTTGGATATGTGTGTAATAGGCCTTTGGTTAATGAGAGGAAACTGATGCAAGGTCTCTATGGAATTAGCTCTCTCCCAGTACCCTGGTGGTTGTGTCAATTCACAGATGTGAAGAGGTGTCAAGAATGAACCACTTGCCTCTGGTACCCAAGACTAGATGGGCAGTCAAGAATGGGATTTTTAAAGTTGTACCAAGTGGTAAACTGTGCTCCGTTTTTTTTCTGTTAGCTTGCCACAGAAAAGATTACAATTAACAATTGCCTGATCTTTGTTTTTAATACCCCAAACATTAATTATTTTACTTGTGTTTATCCAAGGGAGCTCTGACCAAACTGCTGTTGAAGAAGCCAGTGCGACCACCTACCCACCCTTTGGCAGATTATCACTACACAGGTTTGTTACCCAGAACAACTCTGTGCTGTCTGCCTATCATACAGGAATTTTTCTATCCTTTTCTGATTTTTTGGGATACTCTGTTACATTACAAGAAGATTAAAAGAGCAGTCCTCTCTTGTAACTCAAATGATGGCTTGCCAGAAATTTTGCTTACGCAAATTATGACACTTTGAATGTAAGAAACACTGCATCCTTCTGAACATGTGCATCTGTATTGGAATAGGTATGAGTTCTGATTTTGTTTTTGGGGAAAAGGGAAGGTAATCCTTTGCACTAAGCCACAGAGAATGTAGAAAGATAGCCAGTATGTACAAGAAAGGCTGTGGTAACCTTAGAATCATAGCCTCTCTGGCGTGAGTTTCCAGGGTGGAGTTAAGCAGGGGTTTTATGGGGAATAGTTTTCAAGCTTGCTGAAGAAGCCTCAGCCAGCTGTGGATACCTGTTAGTGTTTCTGCAAAATTTAAATGCCATAAACTGCCTTTGTAGTCTTGCACCTAATTAGAAATTGTCAGCTGTGTGAACTGACTTCGGTGATCTGGAGTGACCCAAGTCACCTGAAAGGTCTGATGTAAAGTGGTGGAGAGATGTCTAATAGCTGGTGCCACAAAGCATAGAAAATACAGTTCTTCATTATTACACATCCCTACTGTAGTTGTTGGCAAATATTACTTGAATAATATTTATAAGGAAGGAGGGTATTTGAAAGTGTGTTTATTATTAGAAGCAAGAAATATTTGGGGAATACTGGAGATGTAGTAAATCTTCAATACAGATTGCTGCTGAAAGAGCAGTTCCTGTTCTTCTGCCCCACCATTACCCTGCTATGAAATCTCATGACTGGGTCACCACGAAGTGTGTCACTTCACCTTGCTTGGGCAACATCTTAGTTCATCTAATTGAGTGGTTTTTGCAAGCTGAGCTGGGTTAACCTGTGGTGATGAGCACTTGATCTAACACAAAGGAAGTGTTGAGAGGAGAGCTGAGGTGGAGCAGTGAGGGAGGAGTTAACAGCAGTCTGCAGTTTTGCTGTAGTAGGCTCGAGGAGAGACTGCACCCTCACGTGTGTGTATTGGTCTTATTTAAGGCAAACATGAAGAAAAGGTATGTAGAAGAATAAACGTTCAAAATTGTACAGGCTTCCATTACAACTTACTTTTACCTACAGGATCAGACAAGTGGAAGGTTGCCGAAAAAAAGCTATTCAACAAAGGCATTGCAATCTACAAGAAAGACTTTTTCTTGGTCCAAAAGCTTGTAAGTTACTTTTGTTTGTTTGTTTTACGTGATACATTTTTACATGTTTGTGAACATTTTATACAGGAAGTTCGATCTTGATTTTTTTGAAACCTCAGTTTTAAGCATTAGGTCCCGCACTCTAAAGATTTCAGAGAAATGTCAGCATGCAGCACAGCATGAAATCTCACCAGAAAGCTAGAGCAATAATGTTTGTATTGCTTAACCCTGGTATTTAAACTGCATTACTTCCATTAGCCCATGCTGCAGATATCTCCTCTGCAGAGCACATTTATAGAGCACTGGCAGTGTTTAACTTAAATGGCTTGCTGATAAAACTAAAAAGAAACACATCTTTGCTACTGATGGAGAGGACCAAAGAAGGATATGAGAATGATGCATCCTTTAGATCTCTCTTTCCAGTGTTGTGACAATGATAGGAAAAATTATCACTCCCATGTTTTGATGAGGTATGGCATGTCAGCAAGGGGGAAATCACTGAAGGAGAGTGCAAAACCAGGAACTGCAAAAGTCTTTACTGAATAAATTCCCCAAAGGCATTTAAATTGCAAAAGCTCAGAAGTTAAAAATATATTCCAAACATTTCAGAGAAATCACTGATGCAGAATATGTAGACGGTCACAAGTCTGTGCTGATAATTGTCTACCACCATATGCCTACAAAATACACGTGGCCAAAACGGGAAGGGGCTGCAAACCTTCACTTCCATTTTTGGATTGGTATTCTGGTCTGGTCTTCTCTGAAGTGCTGCTGCAAAATAAAGCTCCTCCATAAAACTGAAAGGCTGCTGTCAAGCCTGATAGCTCAACTGGAACATTTCAGAGGCTAAGAGGTGCATTAAGCTTACAAAGTTCCAGGTTCTGTCACCTTTACACTAACCAGCTTTTCTTCGGGAAGTTTGTCCTCTAATTCTCGGTGAATAACAATGGCAGTAGGGGATAAGCTGTGGGATGAGGCAGACAGGCGAATGTGACACAGAAAAGGAGGCTTGAACAGCAGCTGTGGTGGAATGGAAACTACTAAGGAAAGAACATACAAAGTGTATTTATTGCACCCCTTTTAAAATGTAATCCATTGGACTTTTATGGTTTTTAAACAACAGATAAAAACCAAAACAGTGGCTCAATGTGTGGAATTCTACTACACATACAAGAAACAGGTGAAAATTGGTCGGAATGGGACCTTAATCTTTGGGGACATTGATGGTGCTAATGACAGATCTATGAAAGATGAAGCTGAAGTTGACATCAAGGTAAGTAATTTCCTAAATTTCTCTCACCTGTTTTGGGCTGTGGTTTGAAGTCTTCTGTGTTGTCTCATTTACTGGTCAAATCAAAAGCATAATCAATCTGGCTTCTCCACTGAAGTCCAGACTCATAAATTTGTGTCCTGTGTCACATAATGTTATTTACCTACAGATATCAAAATTAACAGTTCCTTTATCTTCTGTTGAAGAGTTCCCATAGGTTTGCACGTGTTCTTCCTCTCAGAAGGGATATCTTCAGTGAGGAACAGGTGCATGTGGAAGAGGAGGAGGAAGAGGAGGAAGAAGAGGAGGCAGAGGAAGAGTTGGATAACAGAAAGAGGAGTGCCAATGCTCTGAAAGATGAACAGACACTACAGGATGGTGTAATAGTAAGTGCTGCATTGTGCATGTTGTGCTTTCTATGCCACCTTCACTCTGCAAACAGGTGGGCAGTTCCAGATGCAAAGAGTTTCCATCTCTTTTTCTGGAGCAAGAGATTGGGCTGAGGTAGATGAGAGTGTTACTATCAATCAGACTGTGTGCTGTGATGGGAGAACTGGGACGTGTAAGGTGGAAAAATGCAATGTATTCTTTGTGGCTGGTGGACACAGAGGGCCACGATGAGAAATGTCCTTAAAATAGCATGAAGATTTTATCATTAAATAAAACCTTTGTCTGGAATGAGAGAAGCACAGGAGCTCAGCCACTGTCTTCCTTCTGATGGTGGGTTCTAAGTGTCACTTTGCCTCAACTCTTCTCCTCTTTGAAGGGCGGCGACACCAATATGAGGAGTCATGAGGCAACTGTCATGGGCAGAATTGGGAGGAAGCCAAGGGAGACAACGGTGAAGCCTCGAAAACCTATTACTGCTCCAGTGCAGAGGAAGAAGAGGAAACAGAAGATAAAACCAGATGCTACCAGTAAAACACAAAACACAGAAAACACATTTCCATGTAAAAAATGTGGCAGGTAAGGCCAACTCTGCTTCCAGCAATAGTCACAGAATCACAGTAGGGCATCTCCTGTGGAAGCTTTTTCTCAAATGAGCTTTCTGTCTTTCTATATAGGACACAGATATTGACAATAGTTCTAATG
The DNA here is from genome assembly GCA_013400635.1 of Hypocryptadius cinnamomeus. Taxonomy (NCBI): domain Eukaryota; kingdom Metazoa; phylum Chordata; class Aves; order Passeriformes; family Zosteropidae; genus Hypocryptadius; species Hypocryptadius cinnamomeus. The sequence continues at coordinate 6,166 of VYZP01074360.1, forward strand.
AATTACTGCCCTACTAATACTTGCAAATTAAGGCTTGTTTTTCATGGCATGAGATACCACCTGCATTTCAACTGTGTACAGCAGTTGGTGTTAAGCTGCACTTTCAAGCAGCTGCTGTGTTGTCCCTCTGTAATGCTTGCATTTTTGTAACAAGTTTCTATGTATTTGCTAGATCACATATAAAGAACATGGTATAGACTTAAGAACAGTGGTGTAGAAACACGAGACACTACCATTGTTACAGCAGCAGCTATTAGGCCAGTAGGCACCTAGTTCATCTGGTTGCATTTGCAGCTGTCTTTGGTGGATGTCAAATATATTTGTATTTCCTCACCAGTTTTAGTAGTTTTTGTAGGTCTGTTGCCAACAGAATCAACATGTCAAGAAAATTTAGTTCCCTACATAAGTTGCTTACTCTTAAAACAACAGGACAAGCAGACAAGGCTTCTTAATCAAGTCTGAACTACACTTGTGGTGCTTCATGCAAAATCCAAATAGTTAATGGTGGAGGGTGGAGGAACAGATCACAGAAATGTAGAGTCAGAAGAAAAAAGCTCAGGTATTTTGAGCTCTGTGGGCAAGGCTCAGGAGTGGCATTGGGCTGTCATTTGCCTCCATGCTTATTGTATTGTTGCAGCACAGGGGTACGCCTGAAAACCAGGGCCATGTTGTGTTAAGCAGCACGTGCATAATTCAGATACCAGCACTGCCCCTGTGAATTCGGAGCTGAGTGACAAATGGCCACAGTAAGAAATGAAGCTCAGGATCCCCTGCTAGCATTGCACCTTGTGCTGGCACGTGCCGAGTGGTGTTTGCCATAGGTGCTCTATCGCAGTGCCAGCGGGAGTTCCAGAGCTGAAGCTCACGAACTTGAGGCCGGAGCAGCAGAAGCTCTTCCAGAGAAGTGTTGAAGGAGGCCATAGGAGAGGCCAATGCTAATGTCCATGTGTGCCTTCCTCAGGGTGTTCTACAAGGTGAAGAGCCGCAGTGCTCACATGAAGAGCCACGCGGAGCAGGAGAAGAAGGCGGCGGCGCTGAAGCAGCAAGAGAAGGAGGCGGCGGCAGCCCGCAGCCAGGCCCAGCAGGAAGAGAGCAGTGACAGTGGGAGCAGCAGCAGCGGGAGCAGCAGTGCCAGCTCGGATGAAGATGGAGAAATATAGCAGCAGACCAGAAGTGAGGGAGTAGCAAGGCTGGACCCAACCTCCCTCTTGGTGGTCTCACTATTTTTTGCTTGCACTTTTCTTACCTGAACCATCTGGTTTTGGTTTCAGTGCTGCCATTTCCTCATGCCACATGTTCCACTTCACCTTGCCAGTACTGACCAAGCCAGAATGGTGGATAACAAGATTTGTTTCAACTTGGTTTTTTTTTTTTTAAGACTGATAAGATTTCTATTCTATTTATAATGATATCCGAGGTACATAATAGAACAATGTCACCTGCAGTGGAAGTAAGTTCTCTCAGGTCAGTCAGACCTTTCTTTTTGTTCTTGTCAGGAATCATGGTAGTAGGACTCTTGGATATAAAGGTTTCCAGACTGGAGCAAGAAAATGAAGCTCTACTCTGAGCTAAGTGTATCCAGTTACTGTGACACTGGTGATTTCTAGTTGTTTCCTTTCTCAGCAAGTTCTTCTTCCTTTTATGCTTTCCTGCCTTTCTTTCTGAGCAGTTATTCAGGCAGACAAGTTTTGTGGAAAGATGGTGTGCACTTTTGACCTCTGTTTCACAAAAATGAAAAGTAGGATGACACTCTTCTTCCTTTTGAGAGGAAGTTTTATGTTTCAAACAGAAACCTGAGGTCAGTTGTCTTATGGCATTAAGAACATAGCAATGGATATAAAAATATCCTGTGGGATAAGAGTAGCCACAGGCCTTGCAGGTTGGCTCATCTTGGAAAACAAAATAGTCAGCCTTTGATTAACTTAAAGGAGTCTGGGCTTCACAAGTGCAGCTTGAAATGAAAATTGCTGGGTTTGAATTTACATAAATGGGAGCAAGTTTGTTAGTGAAAATGAACCCAGATCTTCCTGTGTGCTAGATTGTGTGCAAGTCAAAAATGGGAGGAATGGAGTCTCATCTCCAGCAGTCATCCCTCTGTGAATGCTTTTACCTCTCAATATCCTCTTCTGTCTTGTAGCAGCCCTCATTTACGCCTTGAAATTGCCATCATCAAGCTTTTATGGCAGGGCCCTAGATTCCCAGGCAGTTGTTGTCAAACAGTATGTGCAGGAGAAGCTTGTCACCTACTTGCACACCAGTGGCAGGGCAGTGCTGCCTGCTGGGTTGTCCTGCTATGAGCTGTTCTCTTTACTGAAAGGCCGACTCTTCCTTCAGAACTGACACAAGCTAGTAGCCCAAAAAGTCTAGCCACCAAAAGCTGCAGGTGAAAGAGAGTTAAGAAGAAGTGGCCCAGGTGACAGATGTTAAATTCGCACAGGTTTGTTCCGTACATCTTTATAGTCCACATTTATCATTTATTTTGTAAGGATGCAGAGAATCACTTGTGCTCATTTCATGGCCAGCTGGTGCCATCCTGTAGCCTGGCTGCCCAGCATCCTCCCTCCATCCAGTGCTTAGGAGCAGCACTGATCCCCAGCTTCTCGGGTGCTGGCACTGTGTCAGACCAGACCGTACTGAAGGAGCTGATCGCTCCTGCCTTCCCCAGCAGGGATCCAAGAGATGTTGTTGTACGTGAACTACTGAGTGTGCCTGACTGGCAGATTTTTTTTTTATTTACATCTTGACCCTTCCAGCTGCTAGATAAATTCCTGGTTAACTATAGAAAGAAGCTATAACTCCAGCATGTCGTCTGTCAGTCTTCTTGCCCTGTAGTTTTATGCAACCATGATGGCTTCACTCTTCTGTTTGGGGGGCTTTGTATTGTGCAACATTTGCTTTGACATATCTATGCCTTTGCATAGAATCCTTTTTCTGAACAGCAGGAACAGTTACTACTCTTACAAAATCAGGAGGAATGTCATTAAGGACTGCACTCTTTGCTAAGTTGACAGTTTCACCTGTAAGTGTTCAATTTTCTGTCAAGATGGTATTTTTCATTCCTATCAAAACTGGGGTTCCTTTCAGCATTTGGATGACTGTTCCATGTTCCTACATTGAATGGATCTTGAAGCACATGGCACATTGTGAACTGTTAAAATAATTCAAAAACTGCAAAGAACTAAAAGCTGCTTCTTTAAAAAGAAGCTTAAGTAATCAGTCTTCCTCTTAAGGATTTCAGTGTTGATTTTTATCTTTTTTTCTTTTATAAACTAGGAGAAATGCTTGTCTGCCATTATCTTAGGACCCTTGGGGAGAACAGAAGCTTTAGCACACTGTTTCAGGAGAAACAGTAGGTGAAGTAACTGCAAGCATTATTACAGTTTTCCAAAGGCCAGGTGGTTCACTGATTCTCCCTGTTTTAGGAAACTGATATAATTTTTCCTTTTGTCAAGGACAAGCTGTTGAGTGCTGGTTAGAACAAATCAGAGATTTTCTTTACTTGCATAAAAATGTTGTGTATATTATGTGCTGATTCCAATACTGGTTGTTTCTCTCCCACCCTGCTGCAGTTTAAGTAGAATGGAACAGGAAAACTGGACACAGTCTGTTACTGAAAGAAAATCAGAAAAGGGCTTTTCTGAGGATAACCTCTATAACAGCTGTGGGTCAGCAGGGCTGACCACAATCAGGTAAATGTGCTAAGTAAGTGGCGTCAAGTTGGAATGTTTCTGAGCATACTTCCAAAATGCTAGTAGCCACCAGGAGACTTCTTTTCTGGCATGGTAGTAAGTAAAACAGCTCCTCCAAGTGTCATCTTAAAAGACAAACAAGCAAACCAAGCCTTCTATTCACTGGCTTACAGAAGGAGTTTGGAATTGATCCTGCATTTGAATTAGAGCTTGCCTACTAGCAAAAGTTGGCAGAGAATTGTTTTTTAAAAAAAGAACAAAACCAAAACCCAAACAACCAACCCCCAATTTCTGTGGACAAAAATTTAGATGGAATTTGTTTAATCTGGAATGAGTTATGCTGCTACTCTTTGTGGGGGAAAAATAACTTGAGTGGCTCTTTACTGCAGCACAGTGTTAATTTAAGTTTGTGTTATTCCAGTTAAGTTTTTAAAAAACTCATCCTAAACAAACAAAACTCTTCTCAATGTTCTGTTGATACGTCTGTTTTAAAACTCTATGCTTGCTATTTCCCATCGTTTAAGGACCTATTGATTGATCCCCATTTAGTGTAAGGGTTTGCTGCTAATTTAGAGAACAGGCAGAAGAAAGTCATTCATTTGAACAAGGTGTCTCTTCACTTGAAGTACAAATGGGAACAAATACAATATTTATAGAATGCAATTCTGTAAATGTGTACTAATAGATTTGCCTTTTACAGTGCAAGATCAGGCTTTGGGTGGTCATACACCCCACAGTCAGATGGCTGTGTTTCAGATCATTACCTGCTCAAGTCTTGGCGCCAGCACTGGGCATCACGGAGATGCAGTGACAGGTCACGTTTGCCCTGATCACGTACTTCTGCCTGTGCTTCTGCCTGCCTTTTACAGATAGATTCAGTCTTTCAGGTTTGTGATCTGCATGGGATAGCATCTGAGTTTTGTAAGACTATGTGTGTATGTAATTACTAGATAGATGCATGCACTTGTGATGCATATCTGATACAGCTGCAGGTGTTTTGCAGTCTAGCTGCAAGAACCACTCTACATTTTAATTTATTTGATGTTTGTTCTTTTACTGATACAGGTGATGGTATCAGAGAGAACTTGGCTCTGTAAGTTGAAGGCCTACAGAATTTCACTCAGCTGTGCAGGACCATGGCATTTTGCTGGCTAGAAACAGGTAGGGATGTAGCTGCTTAAAGGCAGGGCAAAGATAGAAATTCAGAAGCTTAAAGGTAACTAATCTGTCAAACCCATTGTAGATAAAGTCCAATTTAACTAAAAATACTCTTGATTTATCAAACTGAGGCTTTTGGTCATTTTCATCATTGCAACAAGCTTAGATTAAAATCAACACTTTTCAGAAAAAGTGTTTCTTAAATCACAAACGTGAGCTTTCTCACTCTCTGCAGTTACACACTTCTTAATTCTCTTTCAGGCAGTGGACTAGAAGGTTCCTACAGATACATACTGTATTTTAAAGAAATGGGAGTAGGAAGGACTATAGCCATAGGAGTCTTGCTTTCATACAATGGCACATTTAGTCCAGTGCTTACCAGAAACCTTATTCTAATACACATTTTCCCACACAAACTTTCTCCCTGCTTTATCTTCTGATGTATGTCTGGAAGTTTATAAAGCTTTAAAGAGACAGAGAAGCAAGTCTACAAATTGTGTTTGATTTCTGGGGGGGGTGAGTTTCTATGTCAATTTGTCACTTGGGTTCAGCTGCTTTACTTTCCCTCCTTCTCTCCTGTGTCATATGTTACGAAGACACAAATGTTAAATCCCAAGCTGTCTGAGGATCTTTCTTTCCAAGACTAAGATTCCACTGACAGCTGAGCCTAAAAAAACCCTTAACTTCTCCAGATTAGAAGACAACATATATTTTTATAGAAATGTAATTGTGTATTTTAAAAAAGTTTCCTGCAGCTTCTCCACACGTATTTTTCCCCTTGTAGTTCAGATTTGATATAAACTTTTTTGTGTTCATTCTTTTTATGTTCTGTTTCTAAATTTGTAGTCGAAGCTTTGGTGTACTGTACAGGAGCAGTCAGCCTTTGTAATTACTGTATAAATGCTTTATAATAAAGTATATTACTTTTATTTTAACAAGTGAGCAGACACTTCCTTTTGTGTGTCTGCTGCCTAGGGCACCTTTTAAAAGACTGTTACATGTTTAAAATGTACATATATAAATATATTTACCTGTTGCTGTACAGTTGTGATAGACTGGACTGAATTTATTTTTTGTGTGCTTTTTTATAAAATATTAATACACTAAAGGAAATCTTGCGGATGTGATTGTAATGTACCATGTAACTTATTTACTTAATATCCTCTATATATCTAAAAAACCTTTTATTAAATGAGGTTAAAAAAATAGTCTCTTAGCTGAGTTTCTCGATGGTATGAGGGAGTGGCCGGGAGCTTGTGCAGGCTGTGATGCACAGGAGGCTGTCCCGAGTCCCTGTGTCCCGAGTCCTTCTGGCTGGTCTGCTCTCTCTTTGTACTCACCTGTGTTACCCACAGCAGCCCTAGAGGCTGTTCCTCACCTTCCCCCGAGACACAAGCCTGCAGTGTGTTTTATGTCTTACATCCAAGAAAGTAACTGGCACCTGTGGCTGTAGGAGCCCAGAGAAATCTGCAGCTCCACTGCTTTACAGAAGTGTTGATGGGATGTGTGTTCCCCTCCGAGCTGAGCACCCTCACAGAAAGACAGAAACGACCTTGACAGTGTGCTAGGAATTCCTGGGGAATAGTTCAAGGTCTGCTGTGCTGTAAGTAAGGCCAGTGGGATTCTGACACTACCTGAAACAACTACAAAGACCAAGGGCAAGGCAAAGACATCATGGAGTAACTCAGTACCTGATGGGCCTGCATCAGATGTGAATTCTGCAATGGCTTCAGTTGTAGATCACATTGTATCACACTTTTCAGTGATAAAGTTTGAAAAAAGTTTTAGTGAATACCATCTTAAAGGCACATACCTGTTACCTGAATCTGAGGGGGGATTTAACAGGTTTTGTTACACAGCATATATTTTGTTTGTTCTGGCAGCAGTTGGATCTCTTGCTGTGGATTTAAAATACGCTTCCATCTGTCCTCAAAACATCTTCCTTCTGTTTTGGTACTTTGCCTTTTAGTTAACTAGGCTACACAGGTGTTCTCACACCTGTGGGCATGATGTCTTTAAAAGCTACAAATGCTACATAAAGCAGATGGCAGAAATGTGTACCAGTGCTGGACTGGTCTCCTGTGAGATTGCACTTAGGCTCTAAGGCAGCACACCTGTTAATTTATGCTGACCTTTTCATTTCAATATTTTTGGCAATGCTGGCAGGAGAAAGACTTGGCCCAAGGCACGAAAACACTAATTTTTTCAGCTCAGGGTAGAAGTCCTTGCTTTAGTTTATTCCTGTGCCTGTGGTAGTTGATCAGCAATAGCATTTGGAGAAAAAAGTATTTTGCTTGGTGTGTGAAGAGACAGGGAACACTGAAGCCTTCACTTGAGATAACAGACCAGGACTTAAAGTCATGCATTTGCCTCCCTGTCAAAGCCAGCTGACAAAAGTGCTGAAGTTTAGTACTCTGCACTAAATCTGAGGCTGTGCAAGCAAACCTTGGACGATCAAAAAAACCACACATTTTGAGCAATTTGGATTCTATCTTTTTTTAACTGCTGGATCTAAGCCCAAGCTTCTGGAAGTTATTTCAGCTACTGAAAGAAACTTTACAAAGCACTTCAGTGACTAGTAAGCTTTGAGTTAGTGGTACTGTGAGGAGTTCTGCAGTAGCTCCCTGTATGCTTTCTAAATAGCATTACAACTATCACTGTAGGATGCTGCTCTTGCAATTATTGCGACTAACTGCTGTGGACTGTGGGGGAGGAAGAGTTCTCTTTATATCAGAGTTTTGAAATTACATTTCAGTGACATGGTCTACTGAATGCTGAAGTTTCTGTTAGAGAAGACCTTGAATCAGTTAGCCTTCCCCTGTCTGGGTTTAATGGACCTGATTGTATATTACTGTTAATAGAATTTAAATTCAAAGTGAATTAGTAATTTTGTACTGAAAAAAGACCGGCCATTTCTCTACTTACCTGGATATTTTTCCACATATACCAGTAGCAGACTTTTCTCTTAGGACCTAAGAACAAATTCTGACAACCAACGTCTTAAAAGATTGAAAAATATTTATGTATCAGATGACAGCAATCACAATATATCAGCATTTTTTAAGCCTTAAGTTATTTTCTATTCTAAAATATAGAGGCAATAAGGAACAGCATTTACATGCTATCATACTCTAAATACATTGCTTCCTGAGCAGCCAGGAAAGTTTAATGAGAACGAAATTTAGTTTCCAAATACTCTTCACAAGCTGAACTATTTCATTACACATCAGCCAAAGACATTTGTATAAAATAAGGTTATATTATTTTTGAACAAGTTTCACAGAATAATATTCATAAACATAGGCCTAAATAATTTAAACACAGCAAATTTAACAGCTTTTCATGCTACAAAATTACTGTATAAAAAAGATTGCCAAAGGGGATGTTAAAAGTGCTCTCTTACTTGGAAGTTTTTCTAGATGAGCCTACTTCTAGTGTAACCTGAGTCATCTGCTGGTTCTCAGGTCTCTTCTGTCATTTTTCCATCAGTTCTCAATAATCACTGCATACATCAATCAGCTCTTTGAAGACAGGTGAGTGTGCCAACAAGCAAGCAAAAAACCTAGCTAGTTCCTACCACTAATTTAATTTTAGAATGTTTCTCTAAGGAATAAAGTGGATGCTAGTCCTCTGTAACTTCACTGGGAAAAGCAGAATTCCACATGGCTTGCACATTTGATATGGATGTCCTTTTCATTCATGAATAATAGTGTACTTACTACTTCACTGGATGTGGTGTGACAGGGAACAGCACAGTGCACAAGTGAAAGCCAGGCCTTCCAGCACCTCACTCTGATGTCCCTGTGGGCGCACGGGCCAAAGTGTCACTGTCACCTTACACATAACATCGTGTAGCACCACCAGTATGCAAACCAGCTATTTTAATTCTGCCACCTCTCTACGTCTTCCATCACATCCAGCACCTCATTTTAAAGTGCAAATTTAAAAATTTAGGGAAACTACTTTGGAGGAGAAAAAGTTTGGCGAGGTTATTTTGCTCTTGAGAGTACAATGCCTAATGCTTTGCCTTTTCCTGAGTACGACTCAGTAGGCAAAGAAGATGAAGTGAAGCTACCAGCTTTGAGACAAAGCATCTCCTGATAAACAAAAGCCACAGTCAGTTCTTTTACTGTACTGTTTCAATGAGACTGACAGTTTTTATCAGAACGGTTTTAAATGATAATCCAAGACTAGATGCTCCCTTCCTTCAATAATTATTTTTTCCCCTTTTTTGTTGGTATTTATAATGCAGCCCCCAAAGAAAAGAGCTAGAGAATTTGTGCCATTTAATCTGTGGAAAGCACCAATGCCAGTGGGCCACAAAATCCCCCCAGCTCTACCACCACCAACAATAGTTTTGGACTGATCCGTGTCGGTGTAGCCTCTACTGATCACTTACAAGAGCCAGGAATTGCTCTTATCTCTCACAACTTGTCAATGGATCTGTATTTCACTTCAATCATTACAACACAGTCAGAACAGTAAGTTTCTATCCTGCTGTCAGAATGGCCCAATATAGCCAAAGTGTAGAGTATTTGTGTATCTAATATAACCTTCAGAAATGTACAGACATATTTAAAGAATCAACCAGCAGGATTACTTGGCATTGGACTGCGCTCATCACTCCCTTTTCCTCCTGCCACAATCGTGTGTGCAGCTGACCCACCCATACCACTCACAGCTGTGCTGGGAGAGACCAGGTCCACAGCTTCAACCACTTTCCTTTGTGGCCATGCACTAGGAAGAGAGCACCACGTGGTCTATTCTGAAAATATCTCCAAACACAGAGATGAATTTGGCATTTCTGCTCGTTGGGAACATTCAGAAGGCAAGTTTTGATTCAGTCAAGCTCTGGCTCACATGAGCCACACTTTGACTACTGTGGTCAAGGGCAGAGCCAGTCCCCTGTGGGCCCCCCAGCAGATGGACCAGCAGGGCCTAAGTGTGCCACAGGCTCTGTACTGCCCAAGCACACCCACCTTGTGGTGGGTTGGCTTCAGAAGACATGTGAAATGACTGCTGACTGTAGACACTCCTCCATGGTGCTTCTTGGTCAGTGCTGCCTTTACTCATGATAAAGCTAGGAGAATACTTCTAAAGAAATAACAAACAAAAATGAAGTTGCCTAAATCCAGTGAACTAGCTAACTAAGAAAGTAGTTTCTGGTAAAGAGAACAGCTGCCTGGAAATAGTTTGTGCTGGGTGAAGAATGTCCAGAGTTTTTGCCATTGTGCTCTTGACTTACTTTTAGTAACAGATCCAAATCAAACTCAAACCTCTTCAGCAAATGCCAACTTAAATCAGAATGCTTTCGAATTCCTCCAATAATCACAGATTAAGTAGCAATATATTGAAACTAAACTGTGATTGTCTTGTAATCATTTACTTCACAGTGTTCACTTAGAAACTGATTAGAGAATCACCTACTACAATTATACCTGGAGCTTGAGATCTGTACCACTGTTGTCTGGGCCAATTCTACCATTTCATCTCTGAACTTGGCTTCTGAGATTTCTACTCCCGCCACACCTTCACAAACAAAATAACTAAGAGTGGCATTCTGACCCCATCCCTTCTATGCCTGGGCTGGAACCAGCAGATATACTTGTTGTCACTTCAATTTAAAAAAAGAGATGGTACCACAAATTAAAAGAAAAGATTGTTAAAAAACCAAAAAGGAACTGCAGAAAAATCTACTCAGGTGACTCCATCCATTCTCAAAGAGAAGAAGAAAAACTGCACTATTGGCATCCCACAGTGCAATCAGGTAATGTCTTCATCATTGTTTAATGCTTTTCACTAGAAATAGCCACATAAGGGAACTGTGCTAAAACTGGTTACCCTGCAATATAGCACTTTCAGTACCTCTTCAATA
>VYZP01074363.1:6727-25396 GCA_013400635.1 Hypocryptadius cinnamomeus
AACACACAGAGAGACTATTCTAATGCTTTCCTGACTACCCAGATGTTCATTGCATTGAGCTAAGCACGCTGAACAGCAATGGCAAGCCTCTGGCTACACACTGCTGAGAATCACAACCAGCAAGCAGGGAGTAAGTAACACAGTACCCTCTTCAGGTTCCTGCCTTGCTGGGAATTCAATGAGCAGATGTCTGCAGAAGAACCATTAGCATAAGAAAGGCAAATTTGAAAACTATTAAAAAAAAAAAAAAAAACCCACAGAAAAATCTTAGTGGCTTACTATCTGACAATAAAAAAAAAATGGAAAAAAAAACCCAAAAACATTTTGAGGGGGTGGAGGGATACTGTTAGAGGAAAACCTCCTCTTAAAAGAATCTTTCATGCCTGGAAAACTATAAAGGGTAAAAAGAAATCCTGCCTGTCCTGTGGCTCACATTCAGTGTATCAGTCACCCACTGCCTGTGTAGAAGCCCCATCCCACACAAGGTAGTTAGAGCTCATAACTGGACATAGCTTTTTTTCCTGTTAATGCCTCATCAGTAGGTTTAATCCTTTGTGCAATGCCTACTGCTGATTATGCAATTGCTTAAACCATTTAAAATCAGAAGCTTTCAATTAGATTTACTGGATGGTAAACCAGAATGCAAGATAAAAAATTGCAGGAGTCTTTTAAAAAGCATTTGTCTCTTTATCTTTCAAGCCTTTTTTATTAATTTTTCATTAAAAATGCATAATTATTCTTCAGCTATAAACATCTACCTAGAAGAAATTAAAATTTAGGATTTTAATGTATGATGTTAGATTTACTGACCTTTTTTCTTTATTGTGATTAAAAGAGATATTAACCTTTGCACCAAAGATAAGGCCAACAGCAATATTAATCAAAAGAAAGGATGTGATTTAGTGTCAAAGCAAAGCCTTATCTGTTCAGCATAGGTGGATTTTTATTTGACCTCCTCCCAAAGATGAAAATGGGTTTACACAATGTCACAAAGGTTGATCACCTACTACCTAAAAAATTTAGAGGTGACTCATTCATTTTTCAGTAGGATACCACTTTGTTCAGAAACATGTCATCTTTGAACATTTTGCTTCAGTAAAAGAAAATAAAGAGAAGAACATTTTTCGAAACTACCAGGACATTGAGACAGAAATAACTGGAGAGGTGACTGGAGATTAAACCTACTGAATATTGGTGAACTTAGAAAAAAAAATGAGCCAATGCAGAAAACTCAAGATTAAGTGGGTTAACAAGGCACTTACATTGGTGTATATATTTGACTATGACTTCGACATAATAATGAAGTTTAATGGATCACATAAAGATTTATGGGATAAAAACATCCATCTAAGTCACTGAAACAATAACAATCTAATTATTTCATCAAATAATAAAAATTATACTGTATTTATGGCTAGGAATATCCAATTTGTCATCCCTAGAACAGATGCCAGATTTTCTTCCATTCACATTTTCTTTGGAAAACTCCAAGAGTCATAGAATAATCCTATCTATGATAAGGAAAAAGCAAATGGAAACCATCTGGATTCTCAAGTCATCCAGACTACCATCAACACTACTCCGTATCTCTCACTTTATAGGGAAAAGGATTTGTTAACAATTTTTAAACACATTCAATCATCATTTCAGACTTCCTTTCCTGGCTTGTCTACATGCACTATAAAATTATTTAAGCTAACACCCTTAAAATGGCTGAGCAGGGACAAAACAATGCTTATGAAAAGGCATTTACTACTTAATTCTTCTGTTATGTAGTTGCTGCCTATCAAAAGGCAATGTGAGAAAGAAAAAGAGAAGAAAGATAGCTACTTACTCTACAGTTCCTAATATTCTTTCAGATATATTATCCATTTAGGCAATATTTGCAGATGCACAGAACTAGGTTTTTCAAAAATAAAGTATCTCTCAGCGACATGTGTTGCTCAATAATGGCAAAAAAGTAAAGGCTGTTAACACAAGGTGGGCTCAGCTGTCTGTGTTTCTTCCTGGAGATATGAAAATGCAGGAGGCTGGGAAAAGCCTAAGAAGTGTAGCCAGTGCTGCTTCTGTAATCTTGAGGTGCCACTGGTTTCAGGACAACTTTAACACAGGCAAAATGATCCACCCAGCAAAAATTTGACAGCAAAAGCGGCAGCAATGGAAGATGTGTCCATGTTGTTCCAGTGTCCCACAGAAGTCAGGAGAAAATATGATTGTGTATTACAGCTATCTGCTGTAATATTACATGAATGCAGAGCTGCATTACATGAATGCAGAGCTGCATTTCCATCCCACTCAGAGATGTGGGATGGAAAACTCCTCAATGCTACCTACCACAGGTTTTATTTCCAAGAGAATAACCTGGCTGCTTTCTGAAATCATTAGTGAGATGAAAAATGCAAGGAACACATAAGCAATTTCTCACTGCTTCACTCAGAGGCAGAAAAAGGAGAAAATGAGAGTCTCTTTCCTTAGGAAATGCTTCCTGAATCTTTGATGTTATCAAGAAATTTTCAATAATATTAGAGTGACAGTATAGACTATTTTGAAACTAGGAGTTCTTTTGAGGTGATGAACAGCCATAGGAATTGCTCTGGGCAGTTACTACTACTGCTAAATCACTGCCAAGTGAAATCTCTCTCTGGCATCAAAGAAATCAGTTCTGAAAGATTCTAGAACATTAGTTTTTAAAACACCAGGTTCTGTATATGGCAGAACTGAGTGTTACATGTTTTAGGAAGGGAAGAAGGGGAAGACAGACTTTGACAATCACCAACCAGTCCCAAAGCAAGAGCACCAACACTGAATATTGGAATCTCCCTGAACTACAACACATTAATTGGAGTAGATGAAATCTGATGCAGTCCTAAAAAAAGGAAACTCTACTTTCACTTCCTTTCCCTTGAATGACTAGGTGAAGATCAATTAAATGTTCAATATACAAAATGCTTCTTTTGCAAGAAAAAGTTGGCCTTGGAATTCTGGAAGAGCAATAGCTTACAGGAGCACCTGCAGTGATGCAACCTGACGGTCTTTTTTCCTACAGACTTACAGGAGCTGTTCCCCAGGGGCAGAGCTTGAACCATCACAGCACAAACTTCACCATTCAAAAGCAGCTCTGTCAGTATCTGATTTTTAGCCTCTATTCAGTTTCTAGAGGTCAACGTGCTAAAAAGCTACCTTATGCTGGAAATAACTCAAAAAAAACAGAGAACTGTAAACTGTGTGGCACCCAAACAAGCAGATGATGCAAAGGTTCCACTCTAATGACAGAAATGATGAAAAGGAACAGAAGGATGGCTGGATTATTTTCATCCCTTCATGATTTGGGGATAGAGGAAGAGCGACAGGGAAGCAGACAACCACAGAGGCAACACTGCTACTCTGGTCAGTACCCTGACCACCACTTCTGTCCTGATCACATGGACATCCACGTAGGTGGCAAGCTGCTGCCAGTGGGGAGACTGCAAGGTTGGCCTCCTTGAGAAGAGAGAAGGAGCTGCCAGATATGTCCAGTTCCACCTGGATCCACACCACAGGACATAGCTGAGCCCATCATCCAAGTTGCTGGTGCCTCCGTGAAAAAGTACTTAAGAAAGGGCACACACCCCACACAGGCAGAAAAGGAGGAAAAGAGTGAGAAACAGCAGTGCCAACACCAAGGTCAAAGAAGTATGTGCTCCATGGTAGAGCAAATACTCCCAAAAGGACTGCAGCCCATGCAGGATCCACATTGGAGCAGAGGATGAGTAAGAACGAAGGAGTAGAAGAGAACCACAGTCCTTCCCTGCGCTGTTCATTGCCTCACTGAAGGGACTGAGTGCCACCTGTGGTGATAACAAGGGGAAAGGAGAGGAGTCTGGAGGGAAGCTGAGTCTGGGAAGTGGGGATGAAAAATGTTTTCCTGAAGTGTTTGAGTGCTTGCTTCATTTTTTGCTTTTTGTTTCACAATATCTGAATCAGTCAGTATGTATTAATTAGTAACAAACTAATTTATTCCACTCGAGTCTGTTTTGTCCATGATGGTAATCAGGAAGGGATCTCCCAGCCTTTATCTTGACCCATGAGTTTTTTCACTCTGTTTTCTCCCCCATCCCACAGGATGGGGTAGGGAGAGAGCAAGTGGCCATGTGGCACTTGGCTGGGGGCCGAGGCCACGCCACCACCACCCTAGAGTCGGCTGCACCCCGAAGGGCACTGAGGGCCAACAATTGTGACATGGATGAGCCAGAAGGACAAGGCATAGCAGCATCAGACAGCATTTTCTGGTGTCTGCTGCTGGCTTTAGCCTCCAGATATTCAAGTTTCGCAGGTAAAACAACCAGAAATAATATATGCACGATTTAGTTACAAGCACCGTTTAAATTATAATGTCTTGAAGCCATAGCCAAGGAGCATCTATCACTTCAGGGGAGCAGCTGTCTGCACAAGGTAGGCACAGGATGGAATCTAATTCAGACTTCAGAGGTAGCAACATTCTCACCTCTTTTTGAAATGAGAATCTCTTGCTTGACAGTTACCTCACTATTATTTTTACATTTAGGATATTAACCATTATTCGTATTTCTTTCATCTTTGCTGGTTAGAAAGCCAAGCAGAAATTAAAAACGCTACTTGGAACTATGTGTTCCACAGCAAAAATTAATTATGCTTCCATCTGACAGCGAGAAAAGCATTCACCACTGGGGCATTAAAGCGTACAAAGATTTAGGAGCAGGGGGAGCTCTCAGTGCTGACGGGAGCGCCCGGGGAACAGCGGGAGCCGGGCCTGGTGCGGCACCGAGAGCCGCGGGGACCGGCCGGCGGGGCTCCCCGGCAGCTCTATTTTTACTACGGTATGTTTTGCATTCAGACTTTCCACTGCAGGCGGCCCGGGTCAGGGGATCCGCTCTGCCGGGGGAATCTGACAGGTCAGCTCAGCCAGAGTTATTTATAGAGGGCGGGGGACTCAGGGAAAGGATGCGATCGGCATCGTATTCTTCTGCTGCGGGGCTGCGGACCGGGAGAGGCACCCAGGAGCAGCCCCCCCTTCGCCCCTCAGCACAGCCGGGCAAGGCGGCCGCGGCCGGGAGAGGGGACAGCCCGCTGGACACAGGGACAGCCCGCTGGACACGGGGGCTGCTGCCGCGAGAGCCAAAGGGACAAGGCCCACGCGCTGTACCTTCCCTCTCTGCCCCCACCTGAACTCATGCAGCCTCTCGGGGAGTGAGGGCCACCCCACTCCCCGCAGTCCCAGCAAGTGAGGGGGGGCTCTCATGCCCTGGCACCCAAAGTGAGGCCCAGGACAGTTGTAGGTGAAACTGCTCACAAGACAACAACTGACTGCGGAGGGCCAAGAGAATTAAAAATTCAGAGGCAATGAGAATAGTCAGGCTGCAGTTCTCTGGATACTGTCTTCAGTCACTGCTCTGAGCGTGAGGACTTTTGCAAGGAGGATTTCACCTTTCTTTCTCCTACTATGACAGTCCATCACTTCACAGCAGGTTATCGCCTACCCTTCTCTCCTGGCACTGGAGAACTGTATGCACCCAGCCTGCCACTTATGAGGTCCATTTCGTTTCGGTAGGGAAAGAAACTGGGACAGATTACAAGCATCAGTATTTCAAACTGTAATCAGACTGCCCCCCCCAGCCCTTAGCTGCTTCATCCTGAAGGCATTTAAATATCAGGAGGTGTCTGGCAGCCACATTTGAAAGGGCCTAAGCTGCATGTGCAAGTCTAAAACTGCCCCGCTGCAAGTGGCCTGACATCCGCCCCTGCCAAACCCTGGCTGGCATTCAGAAACAAGACATTCAGCTGGCCTTGTAAGCACTTGCTAAGGATACCTGACACGCTGACAGGACTCTTCCCACACAATGCAGCTATAACCACCATCTTTTAAAACCTGACCACACTAGTGCCAGTGTATGTAGCTGCCTAACAGCATGATCTGCTCAGCCTGAAAGCGGATGACCTGGCACCAAGGCCTCCCGGTCCTGGTGGGGTCAAAGCCACAGCTCTCACATCTTAAGGAAGTGCCAGTAGTGCTTATATTGTGTCTCCTGGATTGGGATGACCTGAATCTGCTGGGCCTCAGCATGGCAAAGATTGACAGAGCTCAAACATCCACTTAGCCACACTGAAGTGCTGTCTTCCTGCTTGTGAACAAAGGGTTTGTTTACAGTTCACCATTTGTTGGTTAGAGCAGCTGAGCAGGAGCTGCTGGATTTCTTTGCCAGATACAACCATTCCAAAATTCCCTTGCCTGTTTCACCTTCACTTAAAAGGACCATGCTCCTTCTGACAAATGAGATTTCTGTCTAGGTGCTTATCCACCTCAGCCTCTGCACACATTCCCTGTCTGGCTATGAGACTAATGACAAGAAATTATGTGTCTGGCAATACATGAGCTTAATACAATGCCAGGACAGTAATGTTCCTCAAGGGAGCTGAGTGCTAAGACCTAAACATGTATATCAGCTTAGCAGGAAAAGAAAAATTTAAAAAAGGGCAACTCCTACATTCAAGTAAACCCACATTTTAAAATAATTACTGGCACTGTTAACAGTCCTGGCTTTAACTTGTATCTGCAGACATCATCTAATACATAATTAACAGCCAAACAATAACAGAGATATATAAAATTGCCCTGTGCACATTTTATAGAACATCTCCAATCATGACACATTTCCAACCATCTACATACAATACTTTTTATTCACCGGACACCCAAGTTATCTGCATACAGTTGAGTGCCAGCTAAGACTTGTGGAAAGGAAGTGAATGTTTTCTTCAGTATTTTATAGTTCCAGCTCCAAAAGACTCAGGAAAAACAATATTTTGTCCTGATGGCCTCATGAGATACTAAAAGCACAAGCAAACTCCTCTAACATGGGAAAGCATGCTGTACTGCCTGGCTCACCACCATGACAGCTTTCTCAGGAAAGCGAGTGCTGGTGGCTTCCTTAAAAATGCGTGCTGAGTGAGGATTAGATGTGGGGTTGGAGGGCCAGGCTTCTTCACAGGTAGAAAGACCTTTCTGCCTGTTGGGGTACTTCATAGATGGCATTTGGAGGAGGGAAAAAAAGTCATGAGCATTTCATTTCTAAAAGAGGTTTAAACACTGTTTAGGATTTGTTCAGCTGGAGGAGTCCCCATCTTTCTACAGAACCAACATGTCCAAGGTCCTCTAGGGATGCCACCAGCTTTTATAGGGACACAGGCAGAGCAGTCCTCTAATTTCTTGTATTACAACTTTTTTGTTGTTTGGACTATCTCAGTGGTACATTCGTTCATCCATGTGCCACAGCACCCAAGAAGCTTATAACAGAGATCTCCAACTAGAGCATCCATTACAAAAGCAAACAAAAGAATTTAGTCCTGCTGACTGGTCCATCTTTTAGGAACACAGGAAGGGTGTACATACCCATATGGAAAAATCCACTACCATACTCTTACTTCTGAAAGCCAAAACTTCCCAAGAGATCCCGTGAATGCGTTAAAAGCTCTAGATATTGGATTTCACTTCAGAGTTTCATAATCTCAATGAGACTGCTAGTAAATTAAGTTAATTGTCTGCCATGAAATGCATCAAAAGACTCTGCATTTTAAATCAAGCGGAGAAATGATACTACTAAAGTATACTGCTGTGTTTATAAACTTGTGAAATCCCCTGCTGTGCCATTTCGGTCGCGTACGATCGGTGTGACAGCGCGAGAAGCTCCGTCGTGCTCTCTCTCCACAAGTGCCACGCATCAGGCTCAGCACTCCGGCGCGGCCCTCGCGGGTCCCCCCCGCGGCCGCTCCCGCTCGCTCGCCGTGGGCTCCCCGCTGTACAGCTGCGGCCCCCGCCGCGCCCGCCCCTCTGACGGCGCACCTGCGCCCCGGCTAGCGGAGGGAAGGGCAGGCTGAGGGGACCCACCCTGCAAGCTCGCACTAGCGCAGCAGCCACCTCCTGCAAGTTCCCTCTCGCCTCCTCTTATGCAGCCTCTCCCATAAGGGCGGCAGACCCCCTCATCCCTCCGCACAGGTGTGTGCTGCGAGACTGCCCACGCCACACCTGCGCTGTGCCCTCCGGACACTTGCAATCACACAGGCTGGCTCTCCCTGGAAAGACTAAGTGCCCTCTCTGTGACCTGTGCAGGATAACCTCCTGACGGCTAGCGGTACCATCCCGCCGAACAGCGGTGGGAAAGGGCTGGGAGTCCCTCACCCGACCGCAGGGTGCACCGACTCAAGGAAAATGCCAGCTCCCGCGGCAACTACCGCGTCGGGGTCACGGTGCATCGGCTCCCCGGGAGCCCAGCCGCCGATGGAGCTGCCATGACAGTCCTGACAGAGGTTAAGCCTAAACTTTGCTCCCGCAAATCCTGGCCGGACCTGTTGTCGGATTCGGCCAACTCCTCCCCGCTCCTTCCAGCGGCAGAGCATTCACCGGGCACAGCAGCCCCGCTGATCTTCCGCGCCTGGTGAGAAAAGCGGGGCGAGGGCGCCGCTCGGCTCTCCCTGAGACATCGACAACGAGCGCCTGTTGGCTGCGGCTCACCTGCGGCCCGCGCCTCTGAACGCGGCCGTCCCCGGCGCGTCCCCGCAAGTTTCGACACAGGAGCGCTCCGGGACGGCCCCAGCGCGGCAGGCTGGGCGCGGCAGGTCACTTGTCTCCGGCCGTCCCCCAGGCCGCGCCTCCGGGGGACACGGCTCCGTCCCTGCCTGCGAGCCACGGGTCCGCTCTCGCTACAACAGCTCGGCGGGCTCGGAGAGGGGATTGCCCCTCCTCCGCTTGCCCGAGCACCCTACCGCTCAGCCCCACGGCGGCAGCGCAGGCTGTGCGCCGCGCATGGGAATTGCCCCTGGGCCGGCTGCGGCCGGGGGTGTCCCCTGAGCGCGCTGCCCCCGCCCGCAGCCCGGGAGTCGCCGAGCGGCGGAGCCAGCCGCCCTCCCAGGCCCCCGGCCCGCGGTCCCCAGGCGGCCCGCCGGGAGGAGGGGAGCGCCCCGAGGTTCGCCTTACCCGGCTGGCGGAGAGGACCTGCCGGTAGCGCTCCTCCTCTGCAGGCAGGGCAGGGAACTGTTGCGTGGAGAGCATGCTGTGGCTGCTGCTGACCCCTCTCCACTTTGGCCGCCCCCTCACCGTTCTCTAGCTCGACCTCTGACGAACCGCGTCCACCCCCCTCCTGCACAGACACACTTGCGGGCAGAGCTTCGCATTTTGTCTGCTCTGCAGACTCCCCCTCCCCGCTCCTCCACCCAATAATAATAAACCTCGGCTAGAAAGAGCCACATCCCCACCCCTTTCGCACACAAGGCTCTATCCCTTGGGGACACGCTGAGAGACAGCCTACTTGCTAATTTCGCCCTAAAGCCGTCCCCCAGGGAGGGCGGATGGAGTGGGCACAGGCTTTGCGCCCCTCCCCATCCCCCCATCCGGTTAAGGGACGCCTCACACTGCGAAGGGCTCCAGGTGGCAAGAGAAGCCTGAGTCAGAGATGATGTAAGGGGCAAGAACCCACGGAGTTCGTCCCTCGCGCCCCTTACCTTGACTCGCCCGGGCTCCGTCGCGCCCTGGCCCCCGGGCCACCCGGACGCGCACTTGCGGCTGAAGCGATCCGAAGCCAGCCCAGCGCACGGACCTGCAGGCGCTCTCGGCCCACCGAGTCGAGGTGCAGAGTTCAGAGCAGAGGTTGGCAAGCGTGGGCCAGATTCCCGTGTCCCTTCCTTCATCCGCGGTTCCCGGGTGGACTTCTCTGCGCTTTATTTTACGTTACGGTCCGGCAAGGGCTTTCCTTTCATCCCAGGGAGGGAGAGTTTCGCGCCGGCAGGGACTGCAAAGCTTCCCTCTGTAGCACAGCGGCTGGCTGTCGCAGCCCGGCCTCTAAAGCTCCAAAGAGAACTGAAAGAGGCGCTGGCACCGCAGAAGCGGAGGGGAGAGAGCTCCAGAAGGAACCTCCCGGAGCCAACGACAGGTTTCCCCAGCTCCTTCCCCGCAGGAAGGCTCCGGTCCCAGCCCCCTGGCGACCAGTCTGCCGTACCCCGTCCCTCCCCGGCGAGGAGGCGCTGCGGGGGAGAACAGCGGCGACCCGACGGCGTTACCCCTTGTCCCCGCGCCGGTCCTGGTCCTGACCGGCCCCAACGATCCGGAGCTGGAGGGATGTGCTGGTTGTTGCCTATCTGTTGAAGCAAAATTCTCAGGCCAAGAGATAAGTGCTGCCTAAAGCTGCAAATGACAGAGCAAATGTCCTACCCCCATGAGATACCAGCTTTTAAGACCTGCATTTGATCTGTCTCCTTGCCCTGTGTTTGCATTCAAAGATGTCAAGTCTGACTGAAGCCCCGGTGTGGGCACACAACGGAGCTCACCAATACAATCCAAGAATGATAAAGTCAAGAGGACAAAAGGCAAGACAATGAGTACAAAATGGGCAGAAATGTGTGCTGCCAGAATAGAAACAGTTCAGGACCCTTCCAAGAGTCACAGAAAGATGTCACTGGGACTGCAGCCGGGTTCTGAGATGACATCTGTAAATCAGAAAAGCTTCCAGTTTTTACTGTGCATGATTTAATACTTCTGAAATGCTATCATTCTAAATGTGAATCAGAAAACACCCAAGAAAATGTCAACCACCACCTCTCTATGAATATGGCTTCCACCCCTGTCACCACTCTTGACAAGCAGTGAGGGTGATATGCCTTGTCACCATGTTTATATTTGTAAATACAAACACATGATGTTATATATGTTTTTATATAAATAATAAATAAGATGAACACTTCTTAGCTTTTTTTTTCCAGTTTCTTTTCCATACCTGTATTTCCATACCTTCAGATTTAGGCCCTGTTACTTTGTGTGTAAACATTCTGGTGCAGACAGTGTTCTCTATGCTTCTGGAGTGCCAATGTACTTAGAGGCTTCTTCTCATGGTAATTCAGTGCTGTACCTTTTACCCAACCAACCAAACATCTCTCCAAACCAACCTCCAGCATCTGGAGGAAAACAGTGGTGGTTTTAAAACAACTGCACCAAAAATAGGAAAAGCATGGAAAGAGAGAAAAGAAAGACCATTCATGCAAAATCATCATACATTTACATTTGCTTAATGTAAACCAACAAATATTTTGTGCTGTAATGCAGGAATCAAACCATAATTTGTGATTCATTACAGAGATTAGGTAGCCCTGTCAAAAATTCTAGTAACAGTAAATGAAAACCTGTATATAAGAGGTGCAGTACATGACTCAGACTGCAAAGCCAGCTTGGCCTTGGCTGAGGATGGCTTCAGCTGGAGAACTGTGAATTCCAAACCCCAAGCCAGTCTTGACTCCTAATCTCAAACTAATTTCCTCCAACAGGAGTGCCACTGAAACTAGAGTTTCACGACAAGATTCACACAAAGAAAGCCTGAGTTCTGGTTTTGTTGGTGATTTTATGGAAATCATTGCATGAGCAACATTTAGCATAAATAATGCTTGGTTGAATCAAGCCACAGTTCCCTCAGAGTTATGACTTATTTCTTTCTACACAGCTGCTGTTTAGCCTACCTTACAGCTGAGTTTGATGTATCACAGTTCATATTCATACACTACCCATACCACAGAAGTGTTTTCTGGTACCATGGCATATAGACATCATAATGCAGTGTTCAAATAATTCATTAAAATCTATTAAAATCTAACCATCTTTTCATCTTTGTGGAAAGAAGCATATCTCATCATCTTATAATTAATTTGACTTAATTTGATTTTTTTCCTTAACTTTTACCTTGCATTTCTTTTCCTAGGAAATATAAAACACTACAGGTTCTTAATTTTCTAATTCTCTAGAGCAACTGACTAATTTACTTGAATAAGAGCAGACAGGAATATAATTATATTCATGAAGCAATGAAAGGGAGCAATTGAAATGCTCACAGATAACAACTGGTAACAGGATGAAACCAAAGCAGAAGAGGGATATCCAAACTAAATGAAAATGAGAACAGGGTCACACATGACCCTGTTCATGTGTGTCCAAATAAGAATGCTTCCAACCTAAATCACACACATCAAGCTTCCACTGCCTAGCACTGGAACACACTTCAGACCAAGCATCTCTGTGCTCTAACCTCACAACACACAAGCTCATCACTCAGAGATAGCTGGCACAGGGCGTGTGTGTTTTGGAGCCTGAACTACTGCTGAAATGACAAACTCAGAGCTCACTGCTTTAAAACCACAATCAAACATAGATGCTTTTATGAACAAATTTTGGTGCTACCTGCTTAGTAACATTTCCTTCTCTAGTAGTTAAGATCAGCACAACTGTCTAATAAATCAGCTATATTTCTCCCTGTAAGGCCAAAAAAAAATCTACTATGTCCAGTCCCATTTGTTTCACCTTAATCGACTTCCCCAGCCCATTCTCACAATTTTGTCAGAGCAGTGACATGAAGGAACACAATTACATAATTCCAGCATTCATCTGAGAAGTCAGAATTATCACTGCCAGAGAAGGGGGCAAAAAGCATACCTAAAACTTGGGCTGCAGCATGTCAGTCATCATTACCTGGGAAGTCCGCTGCTTCACTACACCAGTCCTTGAGAACAAACAATTTTTCATGTTGTTTTTGATACATTTATTGTCTGACTTGGTTTTTACATTAAATTAACATACAATGGATTTGATATTGTTACAGGGAAAAAACACCCTAGGAGTTTCCAATCCCAAACATATTGAACATTTGTAAGAACTCTGGCTCAGTGGAAGGATAAATTTTCACCACAATGCAACCAGAATCAGGAAAAGCCCCAAGTTTTTTTCACTTTACACATACCTAAATATTCTTAATGTTAAGTCATCATCAGGCTTCTATCGCTGTAATCTCCCTTGAACAGCAGGTCAGATTATATAATTTGTTTTAATGTATACTGATCAATATGCTTTTTTTTTTGTAAGCTGTTAACATTAAAAATATTTGCTCATTACATTATGTAACAGTACATTACATATAAATTGCTACCAAACTCTACCTTCAGTTCAAAATTTCTTTTCTAAATTACCATCATTCATTAATATTGAATAAAAGGTGATTTTATCTGTACCTTTTACTTCAAAGGTTGTTGACAACATGCAGCTCCAACCGAAGAAAGGCACAATATTAACTGTAAAAACATTTTAAAGAAACAAACAAAAACCTAGTGATTTATTAAACTGCAGATTGCTTGAACCCCCACACTTTTTTTTATGCCAAGAAATAAATATCTGGTTCAGCAGGCAGACCAACAGAGTGCAAATGACTCGGATGGTTGGATAAGATACACAGAACTATTTTGAATAAAATTTCAAAAATAGGTTTGCCTTGCATATGCAAGGTTCAGAAGAGATACAAATCCTTTAAGAAAGGGAATATGCCCACTCACACATACGTTTGTATGAACAGAATGAATTTGTATAGTAAAAAAGCACGGCAGTCTTTAATGAAGATGATCAATAAGAAGCCTTTTCCTCTCCAGTATTTCCCACAAATATGCAGAAAAGAATACTAAGAACTTCTTCAAACATAGAACAAATGCGGTTAATTAGTAACTCGTTAGAGAGAGGTTTCTTCTCTTTGCTGCAGAAGCAAGGATAAACTTTCCACTGTACTTACTTTAAAGCTAGCAGTAAATAGAAAAATTAGTGATAGTCATGCAAGATGTAAGCTGTTTCCACAAAGTTCTCATTCACGCTGATTTCCATATTTCAGCCAGAAAGCTATCTTTTTGTACTTTTGGATAAACCATCACATTTCACTTCATCTGAACAAACATATCTCTCCTTTTTCCTTAGTGACAGAAGAGTTACTGACATATGCAGTCACACAATAGCATCACCTCACTCTTGTTAAAGAAAACATACTTATATCTGAAATTATCTTCCAGGCATTAATATGATGAAAAAAAGTTAAAGCAACAATATTTACTTTTATATAAGTAACAATGTTCATTTTTTATACTAGAAAATAAGAAATTCAATGGAGATGCAACTTTGCACAGTGTAATTTCAATTAATTCTACAACTTTAAATACTAATGGTCTGACACATAAGTAATATGCATCTCTAAAATTTAATTTAAAAACAAAGTACTATAGAATAGCATCAATCCATGCTAAATATTGCCAAGTCTTCCCCACCTTTCTCCTTATTCAACAAACGTCAGTGAAAAACTGAAAAGAAACTAATTTTATCCCCGTTTTCTTAATCTATGTAATCAAAATCTTCTGCCTTTTTGCAGCTTTTCTATTTTATTTTCTTGCTGCTCAATCAGAATTACAATTGGATATCTGTTCAAATTAATACTGGGTCCCTTCACAAGTAAGTCAAAATCAACCAGAAGAGCTTTCAAGCAAACTGCAACGTCTTCTGCTATCTCATACAAATGGTCCCACAGCTTTTGCAGGATTTGTGATGAAATTATATGCCTGAATTACAAGGGCATAATACTAATACCCGTTGGCCATGCACCCCATTTTTTGCAGGAGCTTGTAATCACTTTGCAGTAACCTGCAATGCTCAAGTATCAGCAAAAAGTTTCTAGCAGAGACTTAAAAATTCAGTTTTCTGATTTCCCCATCCCTGAATTTAACTTGCAGTCTCAGCTGAGACTACGTATGTTCTCTGATAATCCTGAAGCCAGGTAAAAATCCTCCAGTTCTACCAATACTGATAACCTAAAGCAAGGTATTCAAAAGTGTCAGTAAAAAAATATTTAAACATTTGGAAGTTTAGCTAGATGGTTTAAATGTGACTACCAAGCACCATCCAGATGGCTTCAGAACATCATATAACTGTATTGTTACACTGTCCAATTACATTTTTGCACACCTGTGCAAATATCCAACTCTGACATTTATCCATACGGATAGTCAATTGATACTCTTAGGTTTAATCTCAAATTGTTTTTTCTGCTGCTGGCAGTTGGGGCAATAGTGAGAATGCAGCCTTGTACCTTAAAACTTCTTCATGTTCATCCATGTTCAGCATATGCATCTGTCCACTAAAGGAACTTTTCAGTTAGTACAATTTTGAGGAAACAAGGGTGGGAAGGAGCGGGGTGAAACAACAAAAAAAGCAAACCCCACCATTTGTAAGGGAGGGGAACTGTTTTGGTTGTGATCCAGCTGAATTGAAAGATAGCTCACATTTCCTTTATCTGAACAAAGCTCTGAACAAGGCCCCAGAATATGCAAGCCTAAGTGACCCAAGGTTCCCTGTTAGTTGTCATAATTAAAACTGGCGTGAAGCATAGAATTATTGTGTGATACAACAAAGATGAGCATAAGAACACTAACTTTCAATAAACAACTAAGCTGATTTTACAGGAAACATATATTCAATAAAGCATTTTATACTAAGCTATTCTTAATATTATGAAATGGAGACAAGGAAAAATAACAGAATAATAGAAGAGATGTTAACAAATCCCAGTCAAACTATCAGCACTTCAGTGTAGACTAAATTCTACTATTACTTTCAGTGTCTGACTTCAGTTTTGTGCTGTGAATGTAGTAACACAAAAGGTGACATTTCTTCCCTCCTCTACATTTTTCTTAGCAAAGAGTATACATATATAATCTATGCTTATTTAATTCTGTTACACACAGACTAACATTGTAGGAATAATAGCTATCTAAAGTCCAACTGAGGTATATGAAATATTGAGTTGTTTTCAGTCATTGTAGACCATGAGCCATGCAACCATCACAACAGCAACTCCGAACACTGGCAGCATAATGAGGTTCTTGTACTTTTGCCATGATGATTGTTCAACTTCTACCTCATCCTTTCTTCTCTTATTCTTTCTTCGCCCTTTTAATCTGTTTTCAAAAGCTTCCAGTTCAGCCTAAATAAAGAGAAGCACAAGTAGTTGACATTTGTATCAGAATTAAAAACAAGGAAATGTGAAGGTTTTAAATAACATTACCAAATAACATTCAATAGAAGTAACTGTCAGCCAGGGGAAGTTACACATCTCACAGATGAGATGTTGGCAGTACACCCCACAGGTACAAAGCACATTGCTTTCAAGTATTAAACCATTGTTTAGTTTCCTATAAAAACATTGCCAAAAATGCAGCCAACTGAAGTTTTGCATGCTCAGTTTTTTAACTCAGGCTGAAAATATTAAGCTAAAAATAAGACTGTTATTTCCATTAAATATGTTAAAAATACTTTTTTTTCCTATTAAAAACACATTTGCATTTAAGCTATTTTACCAACTTCTATAAGGGCATAGGCTGATATCTTCAGACATTCCCTTGTAATAAAGATGCACTCTGCCAAAAATAAATTAATAAAAACATAAGTAACTAAAACTCTATGCTATTCTTTATATTTGCATGGCCACTAAATTTTAGATTAATTGCTATAGTCTTAGATACACACAAAAATATTCCATTTGTTAAGTGTTATAACTTGAACATTTAATCAATCATATGAATGTAAGAGGTACATAATATCCTCCAGTAGGAAGCACATGCCTATAGGCCCAAAAATGGAGCAAAACAATTGTAAAAGTAAGAATGCCAGGCTTCCAACAAAGAATGGTAGTTTCAGGGTCCTGTCTAGAATAAATAATAGGATCTCTGATCCCTGTTCCTCATCCCCCTCCACATTTTTTTTAAAAGAGCATCATGAGAATACAGAAAAAACCCATTTGAGTGTACAAAGCTGAAATAAAACTGGAACTAGGCAGCCTAGAAAAAAGAGTGAGGACTAGGAGGCTCCAATGAGAAGGTATCTAATTTCTAGGAAGACCTGAAACAGACTAAAATCAGAAAAAAGTCTGATGATTACCTGGATTTTTGGTCAAGTTGTTAGCTACCAGAGAAAACATGGGACAAGGCACTAGGGAACAGAGAAACCAGATGGAATGAGAGGAAAAGAGATGGGAGTAGCAGAGCGCAGCAAAGCAGGACTGGCTGGGCAAAAGGCACAAGACTGAGCTGAAGCAGAGGAATCATGGACAGTGAACAGGGACAAAGCCTGGCCATGAGAGGAAATAAATCTATGTGACTATGACTGCAGGGCTGCCAGGAAGAGGGACTAAGACAATACAGTAGGTGGATTATAAAAAAAAACAGGAAAAAGACTGTTTTGGGAAATGTACAGAGTAGTGGTTCAGTAAAAAAAATTTTCATTCAGAATTCAAGGTTGCCTGATGTCTGGTGTTCCTCCACTGACAGCAAGTATTTGTCAGTTTCACAAAGCGGCTCTTCCCTTCCTGAGCCAGATACCACTGTTAGCAGGAAAAAGGGACCTATTTTGATGTCTATTCCTTTGTACCTAATAAAGGCAGAAATTGTTGGCATTTCTCTGATGATATGGGAGAACACTTCAGACAAAGTCACAGCCTATTTGAAACAAGATTACTCTCAACTAGCTAATCCTCCCTTAGAAAAGCAAAGTATTTTAATGAAACAGTTTTTCAAAATCCAAACTCAGGAGGCAAGGGCAGAGTTTTTATGGTTTTATAGAGAACATGGCAGTATTTCATTTTAGACAGACGCTCAAGTAAAATTTGGGGCTTCTCTAGTTACTATACACTTGTGATTGATACATTTTAAAAGCAGAAAGCTCTATGAATTACAATAGTTAAATTAAAATATAGGGCTCAAACAAAATTATGTAATAGCTATTGAATTGCTTTCTTAGTGAACTCTACAAAAACCTGTCTAAAAATAAATACATAATTAAAAAACCAAAAACACAGAATGAAAAAAGATTTGTAGACACAGAATATGAGAGAGAAGCCATCACTACCCTTGAAAAGTTACCTACAGTTTTTGTGTAACTGTCACATTCCTGAAGTGTCACCTTAATGACCTCTGAAGTAATGGTTGTGCCCAGTCTTCAAACAAGTTTAACTTTTCAAGCTAAACAAGCCCAGGGTTTTTATTTAGATAATAGCCTAACTTCTTTGTATATAAACATCATAAAAGTAAAATGATATGTATTTATTTGAACTGTATACTCAAAACATCTAGTTCAGTGTTGATCAGGCCCTGGATTTTGTTCTTTCATGTGCTGTTCACTATATTCTTTCTGCACTGAAAGGAGTAGCATTCCCATGGGAAAATGTAGCTAAATGAATGCAAGTAACAGTGACAAAGTGTATTTACTGAAAGTGAGGATATAGTTTTATTAATAGGGGAGGGGAACACTTGACTTTTTAACTTCTAAGGATCTGTTAAAAATTTTTATTGGTACATAAAAAAAGGGAAAATAAATCTTTCCTACAACTCAGTAAATTACACTTCAAGTTCAAGACCCTAACTTCCAGTATTGAAACTCTAAACAGTTAGCTTGAAAATTTAACTAAATCTTTTACAATGGAGAGGGACAGAGAGAGCTTGGTCTGAGTTGCTAAATAATCGAAGCGCTGATCTTTTTTCCACCTCTAGCAATTGTGAAAACCCTGGCCTCACAGGATGCCTCTGAATTAGAAGCAGAGGGAAAGTCTGGCTGCTAGGGCCACGACAAGAAGCCTAGCCAAGCCATCTCTTCCACTAAGAAACAAGTGATGCCATCTGTAAATGGTATTAGCAAAAGTTGCTACCAAATATAGCAAATACCAAAATATAAATGTACAGACTTACTAGAGCACTAATTTGTATATAAAACATTTAATGAAGTATTAATCAAAATAGTTTTAAGAAATTGTGACTAATAGATGAACAGTC
>VYZP01074367.1:2992-23248 GCA_013400635.1 Hypocryptadius cinnamomeus
AAACATAGAATAGTCCAAGTTGAAAGGTGGCTGTTAAAATGACCTGGTCTAAACTCCTGAAGGCAGGGATCTAGATTAGGTTACCCAGGGCTCTGTCAAGCCAAACTCTTAATAACTCCTGTGAGGAACATTCCACCATTTCTCTGAGCAACCTATTCCAAAGCTGAGTTGTTCTCATGGTGAAGAAAATCTTTCCTGTGTCCACAGGGATTCTTTTCTGAAGAACTTGTGCCTATTGCCTCTTGTCCTGTCCCTGTGCACACTTGAGAAGAAAGCATCTTCCTCTCCACCACAGCTGCTCTTTCAAGTTCTGAAAGAGTGAAACTGCATCACCCCAAACCTTGTCTCCTGGCTGAAAAAATTCCATTCCTCTGATTTTCTTCTCAGGGATTTCTTCATATGCTATTCCACTATCCCACTGTCTTACTTGGGAATCTACAGTACCTACAGTAACATGTTGAACAACATTGCTTCTGAATGTGCATATTTAGAAAGTAAAGAAGAATCACTTCAAAGACTTCAAAAGCCATGTTCTTCTAACTTACTTAACTCCCTAAAGCAACTTAAAATTATTCATCTACTAGGTCACCTTCCTTAAAGAAAACAAAAAATCAAATCTTCAAAGTAAAGAGCTTTAAATCTTGTCAAATCACAAATGGGTCAGACACGAGCTGTGTGTAAATGCACATATGCACAGGAGAGAAGGGAAGAATGAAAAGCTGGATTCAAAGGGAACTGGCTTCTGAATTATTTTTAAAAATTTATGGTCCATGAAGACACCATGTGGAGTGATGCAGAATAACAGGCTTAGAAGTACAATCAAAACTAGAGTTAGAGTGGGCTTTTTTCAACATGCCTGAGGTCAGAAATAAACTTGGACCCAGAAATAAACTGTCTGTACTTTGAAGGAAGTGAGAAACAACCAAATAGTACAGGCACAGGAGAAGAGAGAGTTACAACATTGTTGGGGTATTGTACTGCAGTATTGCAGTTAAAATAACATATCCTTGCCTTGTCCTTTCTTTGCATGCCTGGATACACATTTGTAGCCTAGTAGCTGCACACTATTTTGGTCACTGTTGGATGTGGACTTTCTCAAGCACAGCATTTTAGGTTGCATTTCATATTTCAATTACACTTCAGTTTTATAACAGCTTACATAATCAATTTGAATCTGATTTTGAGAATAGCTGTTCTACTGAAGTTATGAAAAATTGTCTCCTACAGAGCATGAAATAGATAACCCTGAAGGGAAACATGCCCCACCTTTTTAACAAAGATTGACAGAAATTATGTGCTTTGAATCTTTATGTCTTTAAATGAAGCGGCAAAACCCAGAAATAGTTATAGAAATCTCCACAAAGCTTTTCTTCAGTCAATAGCCACAGCATTATGTTTGTTCAAAATAATGAAAACTTTGCAAAATATGAGTACAAATAAGAACTGAGCTATCATCTGCGATACCATAATGTGGCAATTCATTAATTCCATTGCCATTAAACACACTTTAAAATACAATATTAAAATGTGAATGAGGAGCAGGCAACTCTTCGTGTTAAGTGCAGAAAGTTGCAAAGAATCTCACAGCAACAGACCAAAATAAATGGATGCTCCAAGATGCAGACAACATCTGGAGGCTCCCACACAGCCCCTTAGAAGCTTAGCAGATCTCCCACTCCTATTTGCAGGGAGAATCAGGATGACAGATACATAGGATCAGGTACAGAATAAAAAAACATATAATAAAATTTAAAAAATACAATAAAAGAGAGAGGAAGAAGAATAATTTCTTTTGCATGTCTTCCAAATCTGTATCTCATGGAAATGAAGCATATAAAGAACAGAATGTGTAGCCTATAATGTGAAAGTACTCAATCAGATTTCTGAAAGACTGATTTCTCTTACTTAAAGAAAAAATGTCAGCCTAGAAGTTATACATACAAATTTTTTAAACTCAAAATGGAAAAACTGTAGCCAAAAAGGAAAATACTGAAAAATGTAGCTGCAGAAGAATAAACAGACACAGAAAGGATAAAAATAGAAACAGATTTTAAATTGTAAAAATAGAACTTATTACCTCCTTACCATTTAGTAAAGTGGCAAAATGTTCAAGTCATAGCCTAAACTCGCAGGAAAAAGTAAAGGTTTAAAAACTCATCAAATCCAAACTCCCTAAGAATTACCTGTTTCTGGGGGGGTTTTTTGTCTTGACAGACTTCAAGAAAGATAATAAGAAGATGGTATCTTACCAACATGAAAGAGCTGTGAAGACAGGGCAACATTAAGCTATGAAGATCATGCAAGATTAAGGTTCAGGATAGACACAGATGATTCTGCATGTTAAGGTACTATAGCTTATACTTAGTGAAAAGAGGAAAATATCACAGAACTTGTTTGCTTAAGGCATTACTCCTGATGAACATCAAGAAGCAGGTCTAAAATGAAGAAACCAGGCTGATGCTTTGTTGCTCTAATAATGGTAGACTACCTCATTGTGCATAATGACTATTATGCACATAGACTATGCTCATTGTGCATAATGACTATTATGATTATTACTAAAAGGCTGCAGGGATTCAATACTGATCATTGTGAACAAGTATGGCTGGTCCTGAAATTGATTTATTTCACTTACAGTGTTTCTTCACAGCTGTAATAACTTCATGCAAGCAACAGCAAGCTCAAAGTTATTGCAGTCATCATGAATTCTCTTAAAGAGTCAAGCAATGTAGTATCCAGGCTATTTTCAGTAAATATACAGCATTTTTATCAGCAGTGACAAACGTTAAAGAGGAAAATAAGGGGTCTGGCAGCAGTATTAAGATGGTGCCATTTTTGTCACATTATTACCAATTAAAATATTTTCCCTTAAATTTTAAGTACTTGCAACATTTTTACTTTCTCTTTTAACTGTCCTTTTTTTATGTTATATCACATCATATTATGCTATTTGCCTCAGTAACATCCTGCAGAGGTGAACTCAACTGTGCAGTTAATCTGAGCTGATACAGACATTTGTTTACTTGGTCCACATGCACAAAAACTGTGCATGTCCCAAAACATCCCCGTTTTTCCAACAGTGTTAGATTGATTAAAAATAAACAAAACAAAACCTGTATTATCTTTACCTACACATTTTGACACAGCAGCTGCATTTTAAATGCTGCTTTATAGTGTCTTTAATCATCTAATTGTATTGAGGAATACAAGAATGTGCTGGGTATTGTGTCTTTCTCATTGCTCCTTGTTAATTAGTAAGCTTTGCCATGAGATAGCTCTGCTCTCATTGACTCCACTGGGGAAATCCAAACTTATGTTTCTCCTCCACAAATTGTACCATACAAGTCTTTTCAATGTCTCTTCTCCAGAAATGAATTTTCTCCCATATCCTATATCTTCCCATGTTTGTTCTCCCTTCTTGTACCTACAATTATGTCCTTTTTGGTGTGGTATGGGAAAGTGAGTTTAGGAGTCTGGTTATTCTAAATTAAAAAAGAAAAATTTTTGAACCAGTTTTATTTTCAGTAGCTTAGTTTTGGTTATTCAATCTCCAGTAAATACATTCTCCCAAGAAATCATATTGAGAAAGTAGTTCTGGGCATTCTGTTGCTTCCAGCTGAGCTTCATATTTTCCTAGGCAGAACTTCTTCCAAAGACATGCTGGAAAAGGTGATGCCATAAATCTGTGTCAAGCCCAGATGTGCAAGTCTCTGGTGCCTAAAATTCATCCCAGCACATTTTGATAAATGCTCCCATGGTTTGTTTAGGCAGTTAGAAGTAATGTGTGTATATTAAAAAAAGTCACTCCATGTGCATCTGGTAAATATGCAATGTATTAACTGTACATAAAAGGCACAGAGGTGAGGACCAAAGGCTGTGGCTCAAACACTGGTTGAGAATTTTGCTCACAGGTCATAAAAACAGTACCAAGGAAAGTTTCCCTCTATTTGAGCTTGCAGGGCTCAAGCTATCAATGTACATCCCTTTATCAGCATGTGTACCCCCCCACAACAGCTGAACACAGAAAAAAATTGCAGATTTCATGATTCTTCTGTTTATCATTACCTCCAAAGAAATGTATCTTTCTTAC
This sequence comes from Hypocryptadius cinnamomeus, assembly GCA_013400635.1. Classification (NCBI taxonomy): domain Eukaryota; kingdom Metazoa; phylum Chordata; class Aves; order Passeriformes; family Zosteropidae; genus Hypocryptadius; species Hypocryptadius cinnamomeus. The sequence goes on from VYZP01074367.1 coordinate 7,083, forward strand.
TACACAAAACATTCATAGTTTAGAACTTTTTGCTAACACAGGTGCTTAATGTTTAAAACAGGATTGTGGAGTTTTTTCAGCTAGAATCATAACATTTAATAATAATTTAAAATACATACTAAATTCACAGATACACATATATAGTTCCTTTATTCCTTCAGGCTAATTTTTTTCTGTTACTCACATTCTAGGTGTTTGTTTCCTGTATTTTCACATGCTTAATTTGGTATTCCTCTTCTTGATACCACTCTAGTCTTTTTGGTCTCTTTCTGCCTTTATATTCTTTTTTCCACTGCACTTTTGGACCTCACTAAAACCCAGTCTATTATTACATTATCATTTGCTTTCACCATTGTCAACAGGGCATTTTCTTTCAGTACTGTAGGTCATTAAAATTTGCAGCCTTTTTCTACATTTCCTGCCATGCCTTTATTTCCTTTTCCCCTTAATAATATTATATAAAATTGTTCTTCATTATCTTTTTAAATATAATTCCTGTTAACAAAATCACTTGTAAATTTTAGTCAGACCCTGGTCCACTCATTCCTCTTTCAAAAATTAAAATAAATTAAAAAAGTAAAGGTATGACTACTTATTTACAAAATACCTTCCAGGAAAAATTGTAAATACCATAAAGAAGAATCCTCATCCTAATATTCAGACTCTTCTAAGTGAAATTAATCTAATGTGTTTATTAAGTGTTTAGACAAATATTCAGGCAAACCAATATGGTATCATCAAGTGCTGTCATTCTTAGATGCCTGAATTAAACTGGTTATACACCTTACACAGTATGCAAAAAAACACTTTTGAAAAGACACAAAGAATTTGGGAATAGTTACTTAACATCAAAATCATCAAAATCTAGGCTTTACTGGGATTAATTATTTGGGATTACACTAAGGTCAGCTGTAAATTCTGCCTAAAAGAAGCAATTGGTCTAAGAGTGGAAGGCAGCCACTACTATTTTTACAATGCTCATAGTAATATTGTGACACTGAGCCCTGCTATGAACGGGAGCTATGTGGCATGAAATTTCCCTAGGAAAGAAAATGCAGCAGTAAACATCATTAGTCAAGCAAGACCTACACGTCATAAGCAATAGGCAAGAGTCCAGGAAGGCCACAAGGTTAAAATGCTTTGTTTGAGTAATTATAGGATTTGAAGGATTAGGCTGAACCAAAGGATTTAAGGACATGGAGGGATTAAAGAGAGAAATAAATAAATTAAATTAAAGAGAATGAAGGTATAGACAGCAGCACAAAAAGTGATATTACAGTCACTAATTTTTGAAACAAGAATTGTTAAATAAAATAGATATAATTGAATGCAACATGATTTTGCTGTATTTGTTTGCTAGTCATTAGCTGAGTCTGCAGAGACAGATTCTTTCCAAAATAGCTGTATGTTTCTGAGACTGAAGACCTAACAGAAAAAGCATGTATTTGAGGTGAGATGTCTCAGCCAACTTCTTTACATCCCAGAATGTATTCCGTGGCTTCTATGAAAGTGAAATCCCAGAGAATAAACCATGGGTGAGATCACAGCCACTACAGCCTGTTATTGAAATCTGGAAATTCTTGCCATACACACACGAAAAGAATTCCAATCTTTACCTTATGCTATCCTGAGTTACAACATTTTACAAAGCCAAGCTTGTTTATTTTAAAAGCCTACTACCCTCGCAAGCTGTTCATAATGAGAATTAATTTAGCATCTGTTTCTTGAATATTGTGGATGACAAAAATTATTCAAGGGTTATGATGCCCGAGCAATCCATATCTCACGAGGAATAAAATGAGAAGATAACCATAGTCATAAAAAGGCTGGAGTGCTTTACGAACAGCCACTCAAAATGCAAGATAACGGCGCTTCCAGCAAAGCCGCGCACAGCGGGTACGGATTGAAAATCCCCTTTGGAGAGAGCGCTGAGGAACGGCGGCTCCCGGGGCCCGGGCGCGCCCCCTGCTGGGCGGCGGCGGGAAGGCGGCAGGGAGCGCAGCCCCAGGCGCTGGAGTGCCTGCCAGCGAGGAGCCCGGCGGCAAACTAAACCAAACAGCGTCTGCAGCCCAGCAAATCACACGCTAAACTCTTCCTACATTTCCTCAAATCGCGTTATTAAGGCCTAGGCGTTCTGTTTGTCTCCAAGTGATCACCCTAGAAGCCTAGTTTTGCTTCAGGAACATTAGGCAAAGCCCTAAACTGGTGATCATTGGTTTATTATTTCCATATTTAAATAAAATATCATACTTACAACGAGTTTTAATATAAGCATTGTTTTTAATATTACAGTATGAGGGCTTTTTCTCTCTCTCAAGTACTATTTAACTTGCATTTCTTGATTCAGACAGAATATTGCTTCAGAAAACTTCAGAAATTCAGATGCCAGCCCAGTTATAGATACAGATCCTATAATTACACCTGGCCTTATTTCTAAGATAGGAAATGGATGTAGTGTCCAGAAGTGCTTTGTTACAAGTAATCCCAATATGACACACTGATTCATAATTCTTTATTCATTAAATCTCCTAATCTATCCCAGATTGCAAAAACTGTACACATTTGAATAGACCATCCTTTTCATCCTATTTGAGTATTGACATCATATGCTAACAAGAAATATTATTGGTGGATATTTGCCTTTTGAAGTTCAGCTTTTCTGCATGATGGAAAAATCAAATTACTCTTCTTACAAGTGTTGTTATTTTCAGCCAGGAATCATCAGCTGCTTGCTGTCTAAAAAACTAGCTTTCTCTAAAGGGAATATTCCCAGTGAAACAGCATCCCCTGACAGCTCATGCTGGCAAATTTTCCCACACTCCCTTCAGTGTGCTGAGTCTTGGTCATCAAGTTTCTAGAGGGATTTTCAGTCCTCGTGCTCATTTGGAGCTGTTTGTGGTGCAATCGTTCCCACACAGTATGTGCTGGGGGCTGAGGGGGGGTTCATTGTAAAGCTATTCACCAGTACTACTGATTTCCCTCATATGGGTCACTGACCAGACACCAGATGGTGGAAATATCCTCTCCTACTAATCTGGCCCAGAGTTGGCAATTCAGAGGTGAAAAGCTTTATCCCATTACCAATTGCCTGAGCCATCCTGTCTCCAACCTGTGGGCTAAAGATTAAACAGCTAATAGTCTTGGAGTAACTACCACCCCCTCAAATATCCCATCCACTGCACAGCCCAGGCATCCACTGGGCAGATCTAGGAGAAGAACCATAAATGTCAGTGCATTTTATTGACTTTAAATTCTGCCTAAGGAGGAATGGAAAAGAAGCCAGGCTGGTAAAATTACAGCATCAATTCGGATAGTACTACTTATGCAATGTCTGGAAGGAAAAGTTTACTGCAGAAAAAAATGTCAGGAAAAGTAGAAAATCCAAGCAGGCTGTTTGTGAGAAATGCAGTCTGGAAATAAATGGAGTAGGCATCGTAAGGAAAAAATATCATTATGCAATTCCCTTTTGCAGGTTTCAGGAAAAGAATCACATTATTGGTATTACCACTACACAGTCAGAACACCTCAATCAGCTCAGAACAGAAGAACCAGTTTTAGTGAAGTTATTCATCCTATCATCCCCATTTTCTTTGCCCTCTGCACAAGTACTTTGCTCTGCTGCACATTCAAGCTTTTAATTTGTACACAATAGATTTCTGTATTGCATCCACAATTGCTATCAAAATTTCTGGTTTACACTATAAATTGCCAGAGAAGCTACTTTTACATTTGTGAAGATGACATAAAACATATAATTTGGAGTTCAAGACAACTGCAAGGGAAACAACTTACACAATTTCTCAGCTTCTCTATATCCAGATGTAACCACTGGAATTCTTTAAAAATGCAAATGAGTTAAGTGCCAATATAAATGTTGAAAATATGAGAACACAAGAGGAAGGAGCTAGTAGCTTATTTTTAAATGTGAATAAATGTACATTTCTGTGTTAGACCTGGATACATTTGGATCTATATTCATTCACTCCTGCAGAAAAACATATTTCAGTTTACACGTCGTGACCTTATAAAATCCTGTCCCACTATAATTACCATCATTACCAGGACATCTAGTTAGACACCCATCTGGAAGACTGGACTGTTCAAATCTGTCAAGCCATGCACAAAGAACTCATTTACAGGGGAGCCATGGAAGTAACTGTAAAAGAGCTGCCCTTGAGAGAAGGGAATGGGCAAGCATAGCTCCTTGCTGCTGAGTATGCATGCCTCCCCTCGTGTTCCATACAGCTTCACTTAGGGCAGACCTGCTCAATCCATTTACAATCATGATGTTTCTAACAACTGAAATTACTCCATCTTTTGTTCATAGCCATCCTACCTACATCACACTTAGTGTCACAGTAAAAAGCATTGTTCTAAGTAAGACTACACAAACTGGAATCTCTCACATGTAATTATTTTCCTTGAAAATATATAATTAGGTCTTGCAAAAAAAATTTTAATATTAAAAAGTTCCTCAACTGTTTAATTAAAAAAACAAAAACAAAACAAAAAACAAACCAAAACTGAACAAAAAACCCCAAAACAAAAACAACAAAAAAAACCCATGAAAATGAACATGGAATTGGAAAAGAAAGTTTCAAAAAAAGAGTATTTACAGTACCTTGCAGTTAATACAAGAATCTCTGATATATTTTTTTCTTTAATTTGGAAAAGACAGGAGAAAAAAGTAAGTTAAAGGAAAATAGGCTAAAGAATATATTCAGAAAGGGTATAAGAATGTTTATCTAAGGGAACTGTTTTTCAAGGTCCAGATAGTCATTTAAAACAACTGAAAGTATGTTTATCAAAAACAGAATCAAAGAAAAATACATAAAAGAAGTGTGATTTTTTAATGGAAATTACTACAGCTGACCCCTAGGATAATCATAATGAACGTGTCAGTATTAGTAGCTAGATGGTCCACGGTCATTGCTGGGTAGCCAGAGTACAGCTTGTGTGCTTCTGAAAACACAACTGGGCCCTTGACAGAAATTACATTTTCATTACAAAATTTGACCCCTTTGTGGACTTGCAGAAAGCTTCTTTGCAGAAAAGCTCTTTAATAACGGGGCCTGGTAATAAAACTATTATTATGTTTGGCACCTTGACTGGACAAAACAGTTGTGCTGCCCTTTAAAGCCAAACATAAGATCACATCACACAAGGAGCACTGCTGCCATTTCTGTCACTGTCTGGCATCCACATGGAACTTAACTGTATTTAGCTGGCAATAATCTAAAAACCATTTGGTATGTAAGTATGTGCTCCTGACAGAGTTCACCAGGAAGGTCTGTTTTGGAAAGCCCAAACATTTCTTTAGTGTACATTATCTGCTAATTGTCCTATTCTCTAAAACAGCATCATCTGTTTCCTTTGAAAAAGTTTCCATCAGCACTCATAACTCAGAGAAAATGTTATTTTAAAAACCCTTAGTGAGCATATGTACCTGGATATCCACAGCTGCTCAGATGGGTAAAACCATGCATATATTAAGCACTATGCACACAGGGTAGAAACTGCAAAAATGTAGGTAAAAGTGACTTTAGGATGATTGAGCAAACAAAATGGCTATCTATCCTGCAAGACCAAGACTGTTAGGTGAGTGAAATGAAATCAGTGAGAGGATCAAATTACTCTCATGTTATTCTCTTGCAGCAAACTACGGGGTAATATTGGTACTAGAAGAATAAGGACGTGAATAAATTTAAACTGGAAATAAGAATGCATTAGTAATCACCAAGGTGTTTTGGATGAAAAAGGGGATGATGATAGTGACATGTTGTTTATTACCTCCCCTTGGCAGCCTTTCATCTGCACCTGAAAATGGGGCTGTGTGCTTTCCTTCCTATGGAAAAGCAGTGTCAGTCTCCTTCAGGAGCCCATCAATGAAAAAAGGATACCACCTCCAGCAAAGAACATGTCCTATGTTTGCATCCACAGAGGAGCCAGGACAGAAAGGACTTACTGGTTATAATTAGCAAAGTTTTCAATACTTTTCCTCATAGTATATTTCTGGATAAAATGTTCAGCACAGAGCTGGATAAACACATCATGTGATGGGTGAGCAACTGGCTCCCAGGTCAGGTGCAAAGGGTTATGGTGAGGGGGGTGACAGTAGACTGGTGACCTGTCACTACTATGGTTCCCAAGGCTCCATCCTCATCCCTGTGCTTGTCAACATCTTCATCAATGAGCTGGGCACAGGACTGGAAGGGATACCAAACAAATTCACAGATAGTACAAAACTGGGAGGAGCTGTTGAATCCCTCAAAGGCCTGGAGGCCCTACAGAGAGACCTCAGCAAATTAGGCGACTCAGCAATCACCAATGGTATGAAATACAACAAGGGAAAGTGCTGGATTCTGCACCTGGGATGGGCAACCCTGGATGTATGGCCAGACTGGGGAATGAGAGGCTGGGACATGCAATGGAACCTGGGGATCCTGGTTGATGGAAAGTTGAATTTGAGTCAGCAGTGCCCTGGCAGCCAGGAGGACCAGCTGTGCCCTGGGATTCATCAGGCACAGCATGGCCAGCCAGGCAAGGGAAGGGATTGTCCCGCTCTGCTCTGCTCTGCTCTGGGGTGGCCTCACCTCCAGTGCTGGGGGCAGTTTTGGGTGCTACAGTCTAAGATGTTATTAAGCTATTAGACAGTATCCAAAGTGGGGCAATGAAGATGGTGAAGGGTCTTGAAGCTATATGGCTTTCCTTTCAAGTGGCTGAGGTCACTTTGTTCAGCCTGAAGAACACTGAGGGGAGACTTCATTGCAATCTACAACTTCCTTGTGAGAGGAATTGGAGGGGTCACCAATCTCTTCTCTGTGGTGACCTCAGGATAGTGACAGTGACAGGACCTCAGATAATGTCCTGAAGTTGTGTCAGGGGAGACTTAGCTTGGATACTAGGAAAAAGTTTATCATCCAAAAGGTGTTTCAGCACCGGAACAGCAGCAGCCTGGCAGAGTGCAGCGCTCTCGGGGACATGCTGTGACTCTTGGGGATGGTGCTGTGCAGGAGTTGGACTTGGTCATCCCTGTGCGGCCCTTCCAACTCAGCTTATTCCGCGGTTCTGTGATAATGCAGCAGAGCGTGCAGCTACCATGCATTTCTCAGCCAGTCTGAGCATGGCACACTCCACGGCTCGTCACTGGCGGCCGGCACACAGGCGGAGAGCGCGGGCTGCGAGCCCCATCACTGGGATCAGCCGGCATTCCCGGCTCCCTCCCGGCTGCTCCATCACCGGGATCAGCCGGCATTCCCGGCTCCCTCCGGGCTGCTCCATCACCGGGATCAGCCGGCATTCCCGGCTCCCTCCCGGCTGCTCCATCACCGGGATCAGCCGGCATTCCCGGCTCCCTCCGGGCTGCTCCATCACCGGGATCAGCCGGCATTCCCGGCTCCCTCCCGGCTGCTCCATCACCGGGATCAGCCGGCATTCCCGACTCCCTCCAGGCTGACTCCATCACCGGGATCAGCCGGCATTCCCGGCTCCCTCCGGGCTGCTCCATCACTGGGATCAGCCGGCATTCCCGGCTGCTCCATCACCGGGATCAGCCGGCATTCCCGGCTCGCTCCGGGCTGCTCCATCACCGGNGGCACTGCGGTGTGCGCTGCCTGCCGCCTCCGGAGAGCGAGCTGTGGCACTCGGGTTCCTCTCTAAAATGGTGCCAGTGCCTGAGCTCGAAGCAAGCGCGTGCAGTGGCGGATCCGTGCCAGGAGAGCCGGGAAGGCTCTGGTGCTGCCGAAAGGGAGGACAACAAGCTGGGTGTGAGGCCTGCTGACGGATTTAATTTCTTGGGTGTGACAGATTCCAGGGCGAAGGAGGGGGGGTGAGGGGGAACCTTAAGTGCTTGAAGATCAGATCCTGCATTAATTACTTCGTTCAAAAGGCTTCAAGTTATTTTTTCAGTGTTGGGCTGGATGATTTGGCATGCAGATTTAAAATAAAGACATTTTGAATAGGGAGCTCTTCTAAGGAGAGAGATTAGGTGGTGATCTTGGAAATCTTTTGTTTCTGTTTTTGTAACATGGTCTGCTTTGGAGCAAGGTTAAGTCCGTTTGCTTAAAAGCAGCTTTCATCTGTCTTTCTTGGAACATCATTTTTTGCTTTTCCTGTTCCCCTGTTTTTTTCTTCCTCTTATTCTCTGGCTGTAATCGGGGAAGTAAGTAAAAGTACGTAGTTAGCCGCGTTTAGTAGAATTAAAGCTTAGCAGAAGGCAGGTTTGTGCCTCTTTGGCCTTGCTGATTGGAAAGAACATGTTCTTGAACTAAAGAATTGAACTCAATTAGAATTGATTTGAACTCCTCAACTTGAAAACTCAGAATATCATTATATTAAAAATTATATTATTAAGGTAGTTTTTATATGTATATTACAAAGTAAATGGCGGTATGCTGATATGCATGTATTATTAAGGCCATGTGTGTATATATATATATTCACTTGCCCACTTTTACTGTATGTTGGTCCTAGGGTAAGAAGCTTGACAATGAATAAGGTTTTTAAAATGCTATAAACAGACTACAGTCAATAATAGAAATGTATTTGAGGGTAGTAAAAAAAGCTGTGTGAAAGTCGTGTGAGATGTAGTCACAGACTGTCCAGCCAGGTGGGCGTGTAGTGTACTTCCTAGCTTCCACCGAGTTTGGAGCTTGAGGGGTTTGCCAGTATATCTGTCTCTGGGTTTGAATTCAAAATTCTTGTTGCAGCTTTTTTTAAACTCCTTGGGTTGAGCAATAAATGGTAAAAGAAATTGCTGTATTTAATTTCATGGGTGGTTTCTTAAAAAGTTGTGTAAAACATGAACGTGGAAGGTTCAGTGTTGTGGAAATTTAGTTCTTTTGTAACACCTCTCAGCTGTAAAACTTTTCCAAATTTATTGTCCCCAGAGTGCTCATAAGTGAAAATCAAGAGATAGAAGTATCTTTTCATTAGTGAAAGATGGCTTCCGAAAGGATTTAACCACTGATAACTGCTATTACTTTATGGCAGCTTAACATACCTGTAAATGGTACTCATTTACATACCTGTAAATGAGTTCTTGTTTGACTTTTTTTTGTAGAAAATGTAAATAAGGTTCGGTTATTAGACTCCTGGGCTATCTCCACAAGGGGAGCTAATGCACACCTGGGTTCATCCTCACTAAACTTGGATGAACTGTGACTTGTGGTTATTTTTGGAGGTTAATTACGACTGACAGTGGGCCACATAAGAATTTCATATGTAAGAGGAGAATGAGGTTAAATCTTAGGTATAAGCTAATTTACCATAACTAGTTGTTCAAATAGTATTTTCATTTACTGCAAGTTTAGAGAAATTCCTGTAGTTTTTATCAACATAGGAAACTTTAAACTGGAACAAATGGCCTGACAAGTGTAGCACATTAAAAAACTGTGTTCTGCTGGCATATAACACTCTTTATAATGTTTCAGAAAAATTTTGCATTAAGGTGCTCCTTAAAATCTTGAACTCCACTTCCTCTTTTTAAGAAAACTCAATTTTAACAGCTGGTGAACCATCAGTACATCAATTACTAAAAAAGAAATTTGAAAAAAACCAAACTGTTTCATATGCAAAGGATGTGGAAGCCTTCTAAAAGAAAGACACATGGATTTTGTAACATTTATTGGAGCTAAAATGAAAGAAGTTATGCCAAGCTTACAAAATTGCTTCTACATCATAAGATAGTGCTAATTTATTTTTGTAAGCAAATTATTCTTTTGCAAGTAAATTTGAGATAACCATTCTTGGAAGTTTCTTGTGACCATTGTGGATCTGATAATGGCCAGTGAAATGAGTTGACCATTACTGCTTCCCTGATGCATACCTGTTTGGAAAGCTTTCAAAGCATGTGCTCTCCTCCTTGGGAAAATGATTAATTAGGTTTTTCATCTGAGTTTAATATTGTCATCCTTGAACTTGCAGTTGGGTTACTCTGGGGTGGAGGAGAATCACAGGAATATTTGCCATGTCTGGTGCACATGGAATGCTGCAGGAAAAAGTAGCTATTAAGAATTTGGACAAGGCATAGGATGGAAGAATGTGTGTTTTAAAAGGTATTGCTGATGGCTTAAGAGATCTAGCTATTTTACATTTTCCTTGCTGCCATGCAAAGTATGCCAGCGTATGTTCTGTAAGAAAACAATATTATGTTAATGTGCATGTAGATTACATAACATGCCAAGAAGAGTTTGTGCCTCTCTGGGGCCGTGCCCAGAACTTAGGACATGGGAGGGAGTGGCAGAGTTGTTAATACTTGCCTTCGATAGATGTGCACTTGAAAGCCTGTTAGTGCTGACTGTCTTTGCCTAATTCTGGTATGACCTGAAGAGTTTTATTGCATCTGGGAGAGATCAGAGATAGAAAATACTAGTAGAACCATCAGGAAAACTTTGCACAGGTACTGTCTGTTGACTGTGGGGACAAACCAGCTTCTTCTCGGGAGGCATGGCTGCTATTGCTTTAGTCCTTCTGTTTTCTGAAGATTGAAGAGAATAAAAGGGGGAGAAGGGAAGATTGTCATCTGCTGTCAGAAATCACCCATTGTATAGGGGAAATTGGTGGAATTGGATTCTGTCATCCTAATGAAATCATACATCTCTGTTCAGATCTGCAGTATACCTTGTTCACTTGTAAAACAGTTTAGGATTGTACGATGGACCAGGGCAGAGCTGAAGGGACGTGCATTCAATGCTTAGTTTAATTTTAAAAACTTTGTAAAGTGAGGGAAATGCATTGGCCTCAATGAGATTGTATAGCAGATTGTCTGATCAAATACAACTAGCTGTGCTCATCACAAGGGAAAAGTCAGAAATTAAAGACATTAAGGTATAGATTGTTTGACTGTACAAATTAGTATCTAATGCCAGTTTAAGAGCCCTCTGTATATATCCCAAAATTACAGGGGGCTGTAGTGTCTAATTAGCTATCCCTAGATGATAACTGACTGCAAATAGGAAATCAAAGTTGTGAAGAGCCATGTGAAGTGCCTTTCATCCTGTAGCATTCATCTTTTTAATTGCTGGCCAGCCAGCATTTTCCTAGGTGTTACTAAGCCTTTCAAAGCTGGTTTCTTAGGATGTTGACTAAGTTTATTATAGCACTGTTAGGTTTGTGTATACCAGAGTCTTCTGTTTGTGTTCTGCCCTGTTTGGACTACATGGGTTGTGTCTGAATTTATAATCACTTTGAGTATTTTTTAATGTATTTGCACAGTCTGTCCTAGAACCCATATAAAACATTTGGGTCCACACCAGCCTGTGGCAAGTTCAGGTTGGTTGTCATTTGCACACAGCTTAACCTTGTTAGTTTTGATCTGGTCTTCAGCTATTTTTCTTTTGACCCTTTTTTTTTTTATATTGGGCAAGAGAGGGCATAATCTCTATGCAACTTCTCTGAGCCATTCATTTTGTCTTATTTCCCCTATTGGCTATAAGTAGCCTCTTCCCCAGATTGAAGAGGCTGATCTAATCAGTTGTTGATTATATAAAAGATATTCCATGTATTTTTAACTTGCCTTTGTCTCAGCTGTTTTTTACTTTACTCAGAAGTTTTTTTTAAACTTTTTAGAGTTTATTTGGTTTTTTTAAAGAAAATTAGCTAACCCTGCTCTCAGTGTTAGAAATGCAGGCACAAATTAGTTCTGTACACTGTTGCAATAGCGTTCTGTTTATTTTTGTAACATTAAACAGTCCAGCTGATCTGAAGTAAACTGTCCTATATCCAGGTATTGTTGTGGGTGGCAGTTACTAACCCAGAGACTGTGATTCCAATAGGAACCCAGAATTTTCTCCTACACACAGATACATAGGCTTTGCTTTATATTGATCTCTAAGTATTGCTTCTGCTTATTGTACATCACAGTCCTTCTCCAGTTCTTCAGTTAGCCCTTATCTTCACTGGTATGACTTTGTATTGTCAACAGTCCTCATCCCCTTTTGTGAGGTAATTTATTAATGAACAGTAGGTTTTCCCCAGGGATCTGGAGGTGATTTTCTGCAGGAAACTGCTTGGGCAGTTTATGGCTGTTCCTGAGATACTTGTGCATGCAAGAGCTTTCCCTTTTTTTTGCTTGGTTGCTTAGTTTCCTCAAGATTTAAGTGAGGGACTTGGAATCTCCAGTAGAGTCTATCATTTAGTTGCCCTTTATCCATGTTGTACTACCCAATACTCTTAATAAATTCCATTAATTTTGCAGAGCAGGATGTCACGTATTCATAGAATAATTTGGGTTGGAACAGACCTTAAAGATTTTCTAGTTCCACTTTCCCTGCCATGGGAAGGAAGGGACACCTTCCACTAGGCCAGACTGCTCAAAGCCCCATCTAACTTGGCCTTGAACACTTCCAGGGACAAGGCATCAACAGCTTCTCTAGGAAATGTGTTCCAGTGCCTTACCACCCTCTCAGTAAAGAAATTAGTCCTAATATCCAATGTAAACCTGCCCTCTATCAGTCTGAAGCTATTACCCTTTGGGCTATCACAAATGCCCTGGTTAAAAGTTCCTCTCTAGCTCTCTGTAGCCCCTTCAGGTACTGGAAGGCCACAGTGAGGTCACCCTGGAGCCTTCTCTTTTCCAGGCTGTGTTGCCTTAGTGACAGCCAGGCTGAATCTTTCCCATTATATTATTTGTTTGTGTCCACTAAGTCTATTCTTGATTACATTGTTTACTAATTAGTGCAGCAGACATGTCAGTCTGGATCTTCCTTGAGGCTCTTTAAATATTGACTGTGTTTTCCACATGTGTTCTCTTTAGGTACTTTGTCAGCTCCAAGGGAGCTAAAAGCACAGCTGTTTCATTACTACTTAAATGTTCACTGCTACTTCTGCATAATCTGAGACCCTCAACAGGTTAAACTATGGAAACCTCTTTAAACTGTTGGACAGTGAAGTCATACAAAAGGATTTTACTTTTCTTCATCAAATGTTCCTTTATATCTGATAATCTTTTGACCTTTTGAATTTATTTTACCAGTCTTTAAGGAAAGAATTGATAGTACTGTTGTTTCATTCTGTTTTAACTGGGAGGTTGGGGAACAATATAGTCTTATGTCAGATCTGTTGTAGTGTAAAAGTCTCCTAATTTTTCTCCTGGACACATGCAACCTTTTGTAAGGAACTTCCTTCCATCCAGAGTCGTCTCTCTTCAGTTCAGATAGCTCCAGTTCAGGTATTTTGAGACGTTAGATGCTCTTTAGAACCCAGTATTAAAAATGGATATGCTAGTTGAATTTCCTTGGTAAGACATTTCTTTCTAGCCTTCCAATATTTTACACTTCTTTTAAGCAAAAAGTATTCTGGTTATATAGTGCTGTCATTTATTTTGGTGATCAGATTCTTGTGTACTGCTTAGTGTGAAAGATGAGGGTAGATTGAGATCATTTGTTAAACAAGGAAAAATAAGGAACAGTCACTGTTGGGCATGAAGAATTGTAAGCTGGTAGTGTGTTATGGGAGTAATCACAAAAATTATTCTTCAGCAACAGAGATTAGGGATTTTTTAGCATCTGATGAGGTGGCTGTGGGTTTAACTCTAGCAGTTGGAGATTGTCTCCCCTAATATTTTAGTTTATTGCTTTCCCCTCAGTGTTATTCTCAGACTCAGACAGTGGATAGAAGAAAAAAAAGTTACGACTTTTTCCAAGTCCTCTTCATCACTGACCTGAATGAAAGGATGTATTGTTTGGATTTTAGGATTGTTCAGTTTTTCTTCAAAAGTCCAGTTGTTCAGCATATGCCTTTGTGTTGTGCTCCAAGTACAAATTTTAATATACAGCCCATTTTGAGTCCAAATAATGGTTTTAACCAGTCTGATAAGCAGAGGAAAAGGTGTTTATGTGAGGTTTTTTCTAAACTTCAGGGAGAAGTTTATTTACAAGCCTGTGTGGAGAGCTAACAAAGTGATCACTCCTCATCACTTTTCATAATGTGAAAAAATTAAGTTAATGAACCAGTCTTAAGCCAGACTAACATCTGGAAAAATATTGGCCACCAGCTGTTAAAGATATTGCCCTAAATAATGCTGCCATTTACAGTTTTTGCTGTAGTCTGAGGGCTCTATTTTCCCATCTTGCAGGGTAAGGGATTCTGTCAGTAAATACTCCATTTTTGAGAGAGAAATCTCAAGTAAAGTTCTTCTGTACTGATCCAATTCTAAAGAATACCAGAACACTTGAAGAATTTTTTTTTTTTTTCTTCCACTGTGCCCTACAAGAGGGATTTTAATGTGCCTGAATATAGCATCTGTCTTGTTTGGGCCTACCACCTGCTTGTTTCATTTGATGGCCTTTAGCTACTGCATGGATCTTCATGGCTAATAAGCTGTTTCCCTTCTGGCTGATTCAGTGCTCAGTGTCTTAGTCTTTTAAATACTGAAGTTCTTAATGTGGGGTAAATCTGCTACATAGAGTGAGAAGGATAGATCTGCTGCTAAAGATTGGGGGGAGAGATTGGAGCACTCATGTTGAGACCAGAGTTGTACCTTTTAGGGGAAAAAACAGTAATATTGGAGCAAGTGGTTATCTTTTAAAAGTAGCGTAGGATGTCTTGCTAAATGAAACACTTCAAGAATAGTGCCTCTATGATGATGTAGTAGTTGAACCTTGTCTCAAGCAATGGATCTTCAGTTACAAAAGATGCAAAATTATATGTACAGCTGTCTCGGTCTTGGCGTTGAGTCTTGTAGAAATACTTGCATACTTCAAGACAAAGGACTTTAGGCATAAATAAAGTTGTGGATTTTAGTATGAAAAATGGCCAAAGCACTGCTTTGACAAAAATGGGAGGGGAGGAGGGATGTACATTTGCCAGTAAACTAAGGGGAAGATCTTTTACTTTTTTTTTTTTTAAACCTTTGTTATTTTGATGAAGTGTGCTTTTTTTCTGAAAAACAAGAATCAGTTTTTTAGCTGCCTTTCACACTTGGAAACAGATGTGAAACCAATTATTTTTCTGTAGGCGGCAGATGGAATTCATAGTGTGAGGAAAGAGTTTCATAAATTGCCCTATTCTTTACTTGAATTCTTGTTTGTATGGCACCCTTCAGTGCAGGTGTAGAAACTGGTGTGAAAACAAAATCTCTGCCTCCGTTTCTTGGGGTGATTTTGGTTTTGTTTTCAAACAATTTAGCTTTCTTGAAAGCTAAGTAGGGATTTTGAAATTCTCACCATGTTAATAATAAGGCCTCCAGCTAACATGCTCTAAAGGGTGATGTCTTGGGTTATATCTAGGATGGAAGATCTTGCAAATAGTTGAATTCTAGTGTTGCTAGCTGCATTTGAAGAAATCTGACGGAATGTTTTAGAAAATACAACTAAATATCTTTCCCTTGAGAACAGGTATTTGAGAGATTATGGCATCTGAAGCTCACAATGTTAAAAACCAGAAAGTATTGCTTATTGAAGGTCATCCCATTGATCTCCCCAGAAAAAGAATCTCTTCTTCCACTAAAAAGATCATGAAGGAGGTAAGCTGTTTGTGTTGTTTGTTGGGTTGTTTTATGTCCTCTGAGAAAAGTGAAGATTTAAACAAGTTTATGATTCTGAGCAGTCTAAATCTAGAAGCACAGCACTGCTAAACATTTGATATTTTGATGTGCAATAGAACATGAAATTGCTTATACAGCAGTTATATTATGAAAACTGTGTTGTAATAGATCATTGTAATAGTGCATTGTATCGTCCATATGAGCAGTAGGTACTGATTGATGCAGTCTTACTCGTATGTGCTTTTCTGCAATCTAGCCAAAAATGTTTCAGTACAGGAATTCTGTCATGAAAAAGTTTTCTCTTGCCAAGAGAGGTACATGGCACAAGTGAGAGGTGGAGTAGGTGAAAGCCATTCATTGAAATAGACCTGTTGTATAATTATACAGCTTCATCTAGCACATTGGTAGCACATAGATTTTCACTGGATTCTTGCTACTCAAAAGTAGTTTTTATAGCTTCTTACCTGTGTCACTGGCTGAGGAGTAAGACAATGGAGTACAGAGGAAGCACTGGAACGGCAAACTTACTGTAAGACCTCTTCAAACAGTGGTGAAGATGTCAATATCCTCTGTTTATTGAAATTTTGTATTAAAACTAACATTTTTATGACCAGTGTTACCAAAAAAAGATCATAGCATTATCTTGCTGATGTGCACAATCTAAATTAATGCTAAGTAGTAT
>VYZP01074368.1:0-20630 GCA_013400635.1 Hypocryptadius cinnamomeus
TTCAGCAGCTCTTGAGGATGGGAGTAGAATACATCCTTATATTGTAACCTAGGACAGACACAAAGGTAATACATTTATAGTGAACTGCAGGTAGCTGAGCTCCAGATCTGGATGGAGCACTGTTGAGGATAAGACTTCCCCTATGTTTTGTTTTATTATTTTGTACTCAAAACCATTATAAGCAGAACTCAGATTTTTTTTTTTTTTTAATTTCCTCTTACATGTATCAGTAAGTCCTGAGGATTATTTTAACCTTCCATTTTAAGAATATGCTTATCTTGAAATCAAGATTTTGAGAATGCACTGCTCAAGGCTTGATAAACTTGGGTGAAGTGTTCTGTGGCTTTCTGAGCAGAATCTTATTGTCCCCATGTATACAAACTGTGGCTACAAGAAAGTAGTTTTTTAATTAGAACATTCAAACTGTAGCTAAAATTAAAGTTATTGCCCAGTGTTATGATTTGCTGGATCCTAGGTGAGATGCTGGATAATGGGTGTATAGCTAATACAAAAAATACAGTTGGAGGAACCGTGGTTTTTTTATTGGGTCAAAAAATGCACTTTTGGTTCTTGAAATAAACTGGGGAATTTGTGCAATCCACCCCCATACCTTTGAATATTGTATCCAAAACGTTCCCTGGGTCACTTACAGACACTGTATTCAAAAAGGCAGAAATAGGAATGTTTATTCTCCTTACTTGAGTTTCAGTACTGCAAAATAAAGTGAAAGTAACTGTAATTATGGTTCCATGCAAATCAGACACCTGAAATCTGACCTGCGAAAAAAGCCTAATGTATTTGGGGATCTGCTGTCTGCTACACTTGTCAGGTCAAGTGAAGTAAGTTCTGGAAGGAAAGTGCTGTTGGATGCACTTAAGAATCAGTCTGTAAGTGTTCAGCCTATTCTGATGTCTGTCTCCAAAAAAAAGAGTGACTATCCACCCAAATGTAAATACTAAATATTTAACTGCATTGTCAGTTCTTTTGTGCTTTTGTGACATTTTAAACTAAAATAATGGAAATGTTTGTCTTGTTAAAGAGAACTTTGTGTGCCTTTTCTGTAGAAGGGTTTCAAATTCATTCAGAAATGTGCATGTAGTCCCTAAGTAAAGCCAAAACACAGATGTGTACAGGGGTAGGAAGAGCTTTAGAGGACTGCTTGGTGTGTGTGGATTTGGTTTTGTTCCTGAGGAGTGCATCATGCCTCTCAGCAGGGCTAGACTATGTTGGAAGGTTTGCTTTTGAGGGAAATTACACAATTTGTTTTCATAAAACACAAAAAACTTATCCCAGTGTAATAACATATTTTTGTGTATTACTGGCTGCCACTGCCCCGACACCAGGAGACAAAACTGTGCAGAATTTTGTCTTTAATTTCTTGTCTGGTGTATTAGATCAATAATGTTTGTAGAATTGCTGGGTTACCCCCTTGCCCACAGTTCTGTTTGTTCTCGAGGGATTGCTTTATCTGTGTGCTCTTAATTTAGTCACAAGGTCCTTGGCCAGTAGCTTTTAATGGCCATGTAGGTGTTTAATCTTCCTTTAATTGTTGGTATCAAGAAGGCTTTTGCTAGATTTTAAGGTGAGGTAATGTAACTCTTTGTTCACTGAGGTTTTTTGCAGAACTTCAAGTTGCCTCATATTCTCAGAACAACTCAAATATAACTCATATATAACTTATCAAACTTTTTACCAAACATAGTCAAGTATGTTCAGTGTTAAACCACATGCCTTGAGTGATACCCCTCCTTCCTGCTTTTTAAATGGTGAAAGGAGAAAGAATCTTAGTAAGTTCTTTA
The DNA here is from genome assembly GCA_013400635.1 of Hypocryptadius cinnamomeus. Lineage (NCBI taxonomy): Eukaryota > Metazoa > Chordata > Aves > Passeriformes > Zosteropidae > Hypocryptadius > Hypocryptadius cinnamomeus. The sequence goes on from VYZP01074368.1 coordinate 1,800, forward strand.
AATACTAGTTCTGCTAAAGTAGAGGTTGCAAATGGGACTTTGAAATTTTATCTTGGGTCATAATTTGTCTTACTTGTTTTCTCCACTGCATTTAGTATTTTAGGGATTGCTGAGTTCTTATTGTGTCATTGTTTCTTGTTGGATTTTTGAGTCTCTCTCTGAAGCAGTAGGTGTCTTAATCTTGAACATAATGTGAAACATTATGGTCATGTACTGCCTGTACACTTACCTCCTCATAACTATCAGGACTAGATAATGCTGCTGAGGTAGCATTTTCCAGGATGTTGTGAGGAGTGGAGTGGGCTGTGGATGGAAATTCTCCAATGTTCAGAAATGGATGAAAGCTTCTTGTGGAAGTACAATCTTGCTTTGTCTTCATATGTCACTTTTGATATAATGATTAAATAATCTCCCTTTACTCTGCATCCACTTTCAGCTGTTTCCAGTGGGGTTTTTGAATTTACCAAACAATTCAAGTCAGTTTTATTAACAAATATAGCCAGTAATTTATTTACTCTTGGAATGCACTTAGCCCTTGGGTAGACTGTGTCTGTATTGTCTAGAGCTGTTATCAATATGACCCCAATTTTATTTATTTATATTGACTGAAATGCATTTTATGAAAGATATTCAGCTTTCAAAGCTTTAAATTGTTATGGGTTTTTCATATCTGTGTTACTGCAATTGTTTTATAGGCCAGATGCCAAAGCAACAGTGCCACATATCCTTGCACCTTTTTACCATTATAGTGGGGATTTTTGCTTCCAAGTTTGTTTTTTGACTTAGCAGTAAATAGATACTTTTTTTTTTTTTTTTANTCCAAGTTTGTTTTTTGACTTAGCAGTAAATAGATACTTTTGGTATATCTGGATATTTAAGCTCCCCCACTGTGTTAAGATAAATGCAAGGCACAGCTTGGCGGAAGTTCCCTACGATTTTGTGTTAAAAGAGCGACAATAGCAGAGTGCCAGCATATTCCTGTGGTTTCTTTAGTACAACCATTGTGTCCTAGTAGTGACCTAAGAAATCCTGTCATGGTGCAACTTGCATTGTTTACATTTCTGTTACCTTTCCTAGATTACCCTGGGGAAATGTGTCACTCTTGCCCCAGAAGGAATTGATGTCAGTATTTATCACAGAGTTACTCTGTACCTGCATTTCAGAACAACAGTAGTTCAGGTTGGAAGGGACCTTAGGATGTCTACAGCTTTTTGCTGATAGCTGTTTGTTTCAATGCTCAGTTTCAAACTGAATTCTGACCTTTCTCTAAACTTTGGCTGGTCAAGTGTTGAAAGTCCAAGGCCAGAGAGTGCACAAACTCTTTGGGCAACTTGTTCCACAGCTTGACTAACCTTGGTGTGAAATTGCTCCTGTGTGCATCTGTGCCATCTCTCATCAGCTCCTCCCTCTGTCAGATTGGTGTCAGAATACCCTTCCACCATGCATGGCTGTGAAGAGCCTGTCTGTGCTGGTTTTGTCATCTCCTGTGTGTTGAAGGGCTGCTCTTGGGGCCCTCTGAAGCCGCCTTTTCCTCAGGTGAAAAAGCTCACATCTCTCTCCCTCCTTGCAGGGTAAGAGCTCCAGCCCATAACCTTCTAGGTGGCCTTCTGCTGCATTTGCCTTACTTATTGTTGTTCTCTGTTGTATCAGAGATCCCCAAACAGGACACAGTTTTGTAGGTGTGATCCAGCAAGTGTCCCCTCTTCCTCTGCACCATGGCCGTGCCCTTGGAGCTCGCTGTGCTGTCAGCTTTCATTGGGGAATGCTGCTGACACGGAGGAGGGTGTCAGGTCCTTTTCCAGCAGAGCTGCCCCCCAGCCAGCCGCTTCCCAGACTGTCTCATGATGAGTATGTTACTCCACCCCTGCTGCAGGACTGGATTTTAGATGTTCAGGTGATCATTTGTGAAAGAAGGAAGAAAAACCTCAGGTTCTCTTCCATCAAAACCAGCTGGACATGAGATTTCTTCCTTACAGTCCCAAGTAGTGCAATTTCTTTTGTGATGTAGCATGAGGTACTTAGTTTACTAACAGCTTGGAAAAAATCCACCTTGTAAAAGCTCAGAAACCAGTTCTCTGTGTTTTGTTATGTTATCCATGTACATACCTCGATTAATCCTGTTCAGAAACTGGTCACATTGCATAAATTAATTGGGGTCAGTGTAAGATGCACAGAATAGTTTTGATTTTAAACAAAGGCATGAATTCTGATCTCTAGAAATGACAGACTCAAATGACACATTGATGCTGTTCACCTTGAATATGACCATCCTGTTATACTTCCTTTAGCAATAAAATATGGAGCTACAAAGTTTCACCTTACTTTAGCAGAACTCTGGTGAAGTTCTGAAAGGGGTTTGTCCTGGGGGGAGCTCTTTCAGCTTTGCTGTAGTAGCTTACACTAGGGCAGAACTGACCTTCTGTTCTTGGAGGTAAATTTCTCAAGGATATTTGACAAATATTTGTCTGAACTTGGCTCTGCTCTTACTGTGTCAAGTCGATGTATTTGCCCACCTAATTTTGTTGGAAATTAGTCTGCTGGATGTACAAGTGACTGTAAAGCTGGGTGGCCAGCTCCTGTTCATCCAAAAAGAAAGATAATCGCCAAACAAACCCCAAGCTATTAATTAAGGTATTCTTCTTGTTTTGGTTAGAGAGGCTAACAATTTTTGGTATTCAGAATATCCTTATATTTAATTTCTAAGAAATTTCTAGTTTTCTTCTGCTGTATTCACTGCCATAACAGGCATTGGCCATTGCTTCATTCCTTGGTTTTTTTAATTGAAAGACTGTAAAAGTGTTGTCTTGTAAAGTTCATCCAACCCTGACTATGTACTTTTTACTCTTGGGTTGTCTCCTTTTGCCTGACCTTGGGCTGGATGATTTATCCTTCCCTCAAGGCACCATCTCACTGAACACTGCTTCCCTGCCTCCTGTGGCAGGATGGATATCTGCTGTCCCCAAATTGTTACTTCTGCAATAAAGGAGTAACTGTGCCAGTCTTGAGCTGAGTGTGAACAGTGTCCAGGTGTGGGTTTGTGGGCCTGTTATAGTCTTGGTGTTTTGTTTTTCTGCCCCCTCCCACGCACCCTGTTTTAGCCCATTGTGCACAGGAGTATGTCCCTGAAAGCTTCATGTCCTGTGCATGCCTCAGATTCCCTTTTAATTTACCTGTATTTTGATGTAGCAGCTGGCTGTTCAGAAGTTAGTAGAAGGTAGGATCTTAGTACTGTCATCATTTTGCTGTGTCCTCAAGCTTCTCTCAACTTGTGTAATCACCGTGCTGTTAAACGTTAGACTGGTTTTCATTTGATGGAATGTATAGAGTATGATGTATCCTGTGCTTGATGAGGACATATGGCTATTACTGCTGTGAAGCTAATAATAGCACATGCTGTCCTGGCCTAGGTTCTGCTCACAAGTCCAAGGATTTATTTGAAAACTGGTAATTTAGCTTCTAGTGAAATGCCCCAGCAGTGAGCAGGAGTAGTAGCAGCTTTCTGGTAACCTGATATTTGTGTGCGGGAATACAAATGGGGAAAAAGTAATAATGGAATTTGAACAGCCTAATGTGCTGTAATAAGGCTATATTTAATTAGCTAGTAACGAATGTTAACCTTATTTTAGATCAGGAAGCAGTGGTGAAACAGGGACTTCTGATGAGTTTTGCTCTCATTGTTTCTTGAGGCCAATTCAAATAAATCTACACAATGAATGATAGTTGGAGTGAAGTAGAAAAGCTAATAAACCTCATGAAGCCTAAGAAAGTGACATTTTCAACTTGGTCTCTTGTTGGTGAGTCTGAGTATGGCCCAGTGTGAAGTTTTCTTTTCCTTTTTTGATTTTTTTTTCTTCTTTTTACTGGAGAAGAGGGTTTAAAGTCTCCATTTTACTTGTGTGATGTCTTCAAGTTTGTTGGGCTAGATGGGGAGTACACAGTCTGAACCATGCAAGTGGATCATGGCTTTGGGACAGTTCCAGATAGAACAAAGCTCACATTAGATCTGTGCTCAGCCATAAATCTCGTACCTTGATGTGGTTCCCCGGCAGGACAAAGACATATATGGGGTCTATAGTGTGCTATGCAATTTAGATATGATAGGATTTTGTTTTCATTACTACCAGTCTGAATTGTTTTATGGTATGTTTTTCTCAGTTGTTTCCACACTTCTGGAAGCCATGTTTATCCAAAGTGAAATTGAGTCATTTCTTAATGGGACATTAAGAGTTAGAGCAATTTACCAGGGGAACCATAAGGAACAGTGTCACCTTTAATGTTTAATTCAGGATTAGCTGCCTTTGTGTGGGATGGACCTGACTTCACTTGTAGCTGTAAATTTCCCGAGGAACCTTAGGTAAATGTTCTGGTTTATGCTGTTGAGGTGATTAGAGGTGATAGTTTGCAGCCCTGCTGCAGCCTCAGCCCATAACATGTGCCAGTGCAGTCTCTGTGCTGTTAGAGCAGGGTGCCCACCTGTTTGGGCTGTAGTTACTGCAGGCTTCAGGAAGAGTCATGAAGATTTCTAAATGCACCCATCTGATAAAGTTGGCTACATTCTGTAACAGTTTTGATGATCCTCCCAAGCAGTTCACCTCTTTATTGCATGTAGTGAGACAACAGTTGATTCTTTTTATGTTTTGTGAAATAAAAGATGCTGGCTCTGATAGTGGAACAGCTTTTTGCACCGTCTCATTGTTACTTTTGGCAGAGCCAAAAGTAAATCTGCCAAAACAAAGAAGAAAATGCAGTAAGAAAAAGACTATTGTATTTGAGCAGAAATAGAGTTTGACTTTCAGCTAATATCTAATTAGGAGCTTAAACAGAAAAGTTAGAAATTACCTGTTCAGTATTTCAGTTTGATGGACACATTTTAAAACCTAAACTAGTTAGTGTGGTAAGTCAGAACAGGACCAATGTGACCTAAGAATTATTGAGAGGAAATTTTGAGCCCCGGGCTTAGAAAATTGATCCTGTGAAAATGGATCAAGCGTGATAGGAATGAAAACAGTTAAAGCCTCAACTTCTACAAATTTCTTTATTTTAGAAGTGTTGGGGAAGCTGCTGTAGAGCTGAACAGAAATGGGCCTTTATATATTGCACTGCCTGTGGAAAGTTATATATCTTGGGTATTGCTATTGAAATAGAGAGACTGGAGGTGATAGCTTGTATGCAACTGTACAGGGATAGGCACTGAATTGAGTTTTTGGGTGTGCTATGCATTCTAACAAAATGTATAATTTGGACAAAAACCTATGTGCTGACTGCTTGAAACCTGCTTTCCAATGTTTTCAAATGTTTAGAGTTAGAATTAGAAAAATTATTGTAGTGGTTTTGGTTCACCAATTTGAGATTTCCCAGCCAATGCAGCAAATAATGTGGTGGGCTGAGTGGTGGTTAAATGACAGTGCACTCACTACAGTGTACTTATTTCCTGCTGTGAGATAGGATTAGGAGGAAGGCAAAGCAGGCTCAAAACTTTAAAAGGGTATAAAGAAAACTTTATTAAGAGTACCTACAATAAAGAATAATAAGAATCAGAATAAAACTTTTAGAACATTTCTCCTCCTCCCTACAACCTTTTGTTTCCCACTAACAATGTACAGAAACAATTCAGTCAGTTTATCACCTCTAGAATAATCTTTCTTCAGTTGGCTTAGGGAGAGGAGTGTCCCTTGCCATGCCATGAAGATTTCTCCACAAGAAACAGTTCCCTCATGGCTTTTAATTTTCACAAATAGCAGCTGCCTGGAAAATCTGCAGTCGTGAAGTCCCTCCCATCTTTTCACAGCCTTCTCACAGCTGTGTTTATGGGCCATGTCAACTTACAGGGTACTATTTTAAGGATGAGCTGTTTAAGAGTAAAAGTTATCTTTATCTATCTTTGAAATCACCTCTGGTAACAGAGGTGGTCTTCTCCTCTCCCTGGGGGCACAGGGTCTTCACCACTCTTCTCTCTCTCTCTCTGTTTGGACTTCTCATGGGATTACAGCTACTTCATCATCTGCTTACTTTGGCATAGATGCCTTTGCTCGTATTTTCAATTTGAATGCTTCATCCTACATACTTTCCAATGAGTTACAGAGAAAAAGAGCCTGATGTATCAACTATATTCTTCTCCATAGCTTTACAAGAGGATTTTGGCTTAAATTTAAGGCATCTCCCCATTCTCTCTCTGCCATAGAGGACTTGATTCTTTCTTTACTGATCTTGGTGTTTTCCTGATGTTTCTCTGAGTGTCCTCACTCTGTCCTTTTCTCTCACTCAAGGGAGGATTGAAGGTCTATCAGCCTTATTTGGGCACTGAAAGAGTTAAGATCCCACCCGGGACTTGCAGATGGTGATCCCTGCAGGGACGTGATCCCTGCCGGCCCCAGAGCACTCGTGGTGATGGATCTCCAGGCCACGCTGGGGCCGTGTCAGCATCTCAGGGGGCCGGGCTAGAACGGGGCAGCCGCTCTGGCCGCGTGGCTGTTTGCCAGCCCCGGCTGTGTTCGCTTCCAGCCAGGGGCTGCTTTCTGCGCAGGCTGCGGAGCCGCCTTGGTTTGTTGGGTGGCCGCGCTGTGGGGAGGGCCGGGATCTCAGCGACCAGGCTTGGGCTGAGCGGCCCATGGTCTCCCCTGCCCCTGCCCTGCACCTGCTGGGGTCCGGCCAGGCCCTACCTTGGCCGGGGGCCCCGTGGCCTCCCCTGCCCTGCCCGGCCACCGGCCAGGAGGGGGAAGTGATATGTTGCACTTCAGTGAGTCCCTCTGAGCGACCTGCGCCTCCGGGGCCTGCGGCACGCTGGCTAAAGAGGAGCGAACAGACAGGGCAAGGACGGGGCTTTGTCTGGAGATCCGAGGAGTGTTTACTCTAAAAGAATCCAGGGACAAAGACAAAAACGGGGGGAAGGCACAGGGTTAAGTAAGGGGGAAAAGGGGTGGATCTGAGGGACAAGGGCCAATGGAAACAGGGAAAAGTGGTGCAGGGTGGGAGCAGTAAACAGGAGAACCGATGAGGCAACAGGGGTGGAGCGGTGTGGCAAATGAGAGCCAATGGGGATCTGAAGAGGAGAGAACATCCTAGGGGGAATGCTAATGTGGAAAAGGCAGCTGAACAGGGGGACATCAACTGGGGGAGCCGGTGAAACTTAAAACATTAACATGTGGTTGCAGAGGCTTTTCTCACCTTAACCAGAGGGGTGTTTCTCCTGGCCTGTTTCTGCCCTTCCAAGGTTGAAGCGCTGTAGTCTCTGTGGCATCCTCCCCGCCTCCACAGGGAAGAACTTCTCCCTCCTAACGCCAGAAGAAAGAGAGCTTTTCCTGGAGTTTGTTTTTAAGGTGTGTGTTCAGCTTTCTAGTGATGTAACAACGTGTCAGTCTTCAAAACTAGGCGCTGATTGGTGTTTTTAGACGTGGAGGAAGCTCTCAGCAGCTCCACTCAGAAAAATCATTTCTGTGGGTGGCTTCTTCCCGCCTCACCTAATGTCAATTAATGCAAAACCAGCACAATTATTAATTACGACTTGCATCCCCACTTCTATAAACATGTCCCCCAGCACATGGGTGCTGCCTGTTTGATTCCAGCTTTGATGTCTTTTGCTCCTGGCAGTATCAGAGCTTCTGCTCTTTTCCTGTACTGTAACAAATGTTTGTTATCAAGTCAGGAACCCAGCTGACCAAAATGGGGCAGGCAGAATTCTCATTGTTACTGCACTAGCATATTCTGGTCTATTAAAGTATCTTGCAAAATCTTTTTATGGCTCTTTCCAGGGCCAGTGTGCAACTTGAACAGTTTCTTCCTTTTTCAGAAAGTGAAAGATAACTTGTAATATATTTCATTTGGGATGTTGGGTTTTTTTTCCCTTCTTTTCCTGTTGCTCTTCCTGTGCTTTTTAATTTTCTGCTGTGCTCAGCAACAAGGATGTATTGTTTTTATTCTCCCCATGTTTTGCATGGTGTTTGGTTGTCTTAAAATCATTCCTCCCTTGATAAATAAGCGATATTCAGAAGTAAAGAAAGGGAAGTGCATGGTTAATGTTCAGCTTCTACTAGCCATATGTGTTAGTTTAATTAAATAAATAAAATAACTTGTTTATGTATATAACATCAATAAACTTCTATATTAGGAAAAAGCCTCTCTAGCTGATTGACTGAAGAAGTATCTGTAGAAATAATCACTTTGGGATCCAGTGTTTGCACCTTCAGTTAGTCTTTTCTGAAAGAGATGAAATCTACCCTCTTCATGTGGATATAATTTGTGGTTTTAGTCTGAATTGACTGAGTACAACCAGAGTGCTGCTTTTATCTAGGTGTAGTATGTGTTGTGTCCCGTACTTCTGATCCTAGAAGACACACCTGTTATTCTGGAAAAACCTCTCACTTTTACGTGGCAGAGGCTGATATTCTCTCTCTCAGTGGACATACTCCATAGCAAGCTCTTGATGTTAAACTCAGAACTGAAATGATGGTTGCTGTTCTGGAAAGTGTGTGCCTGAAGTGTGTGTGAGTGAAAACCTCCTTGTATTTGATACCTGCAAACTGGAAGAGTGTGATTTTCCAGCTAAAACCAAAATGTTGGGATTTTGCTGTTCTCTTCCATCAGGTTCTTAATTTATGAAGCTGAAATGGAAGTTGGCCTAAGCAACATCTGACTGATACTTCTGCTTGAGAACAGAACCAAAAGCTGAGCAAACTTTTGTTTGGAGAACGGGAATGCTGCTTTGCTATGTTAAGTAAAACGTAAGATTTGATTTCTGAAGAAATAATGATTTCGTTGGTTTTGTCTGTTTTTGGTACAGGTTATTAATGCTGCTTTGGCTCTTGCTGCCAGACCAAAAAGTCAAGTTGTGAAAAACAACATGGAGATGTATAGGAGTACGTGGGAGAATCACATCCGTGTTCTTACTGAGGCTGTGGATGATATAACGAGTATTGATGATTTCCTTGCTGTGTCAGGTATGATAATTTTCAGAATCCAATTGTTCTTTTATATGCTTTGAAAATTTTTCATCACTTTTCAATGGGAAACCAGTGAAAGATGTGATTGTATAGTGATTTGTGAAGCCATTGCTGTTATTTCAAATGTCCCCACCCTGTGGATATTCCTGTTGTGCATGGTGTAGAGCTGGGCAGAAGTCCCTGGGGCTGACCAGGTGGGTGTGACAGGGGTACTTTATCCGTCCCCACAGCTTCATTTACCTCTGCAGTTTCAAATCCTCCCTGCAGCTGTGAGAAGTCTCTGGGGAAAGGAAGTGCATATCCCTGTGCATATACCTTAAACAAGAGGTTCTTGTGATACCCTGTGTTCCAGTTCCTGTGGAATGCACAGTAGAATTTCTGGAATTTCCAGTGTCACAGGTATTTGTCACACAAAATACACTTTTACAGATCTCTTCGGTGAAGAGGCCTTGGGTAATAAACTGTATTTACTGAAAGAGTGAGTGTCTTCAGCATTTAAAAAGAAGAGTGAAAACAGTTGTTTCACTTTTTGCAGTTTAAAGATCCCAGTTCTGAAGTAAGGTTCTGCCCTCACTGTCTCGCTTTCCTTAGTGAAGAAAACAGAAGTATTTCAGTTGATGGTTGCCTATTTTTTTTGTTGCTCCTGCTAAAATGCACCTTCATATGCATAGTTTAGAAATCCTTGTATTGTGAAGCACATGTAAATTTGTATAATTCTACTTTTCTGATTTCTCTTAAAGTAGCGTAACATGGAAAGGAAGGAAAGGTTTGTCTCATCTGCCTTAAATGTGGTTTAATTTCTGTGTGTGCATGTGGTCAGTGGGCCCTGTGCTTGCCCATTTCTCTTTGGGCATGTCCTTTGGGCTTAGTTCCAGTAGTTAGGGCTGTTTGGTTTGTGCAGCAGTAGGAAACATGAGTAGTTCTGCAGATGTCAGTAGTTTAAAACTCTTGTAAGTGAAGTCACAGCTAAGTTCACGTTCCCAAGTTCTGCTTTGCTCATTAAACGTGAGGGTAGACCCTTGCTTGAAAGGGGCAGAGTTTGGGTATTCATTGCTCTAAGGCCTGTTTGGTATCATCGCTGTGGGACCTGGAAGCTGCTGGAGTGGAGTCCCAGTAAGTGAGTGGTGTTTTTCTTACCATCAGGGTGTGGATATTCCAGCATGAGCAACCAGCATGAGCAGAGATGGCTGTTCAGGCCCTTTGTGGGTCTGCTGATGTGGGATACAGACTTTTCTTCAGGCTGGGGAAATTCTCCTTGCTTTACAAGGTCAGCTGGTACCTGGCAAGTGACTTAGGTGTGAGTGTAGAAGAATTTACTGCAAATAGTGTGGCTTAGTTATTCATAGTTACTCTCCTGTGTGTATCTCAGCATCTTTGTACAGAGTAGCATAACCTGAGAATTATTTTCTCCCTGTGTAAGTTAGCCTTTGATGGAAATGCTTCATGAACCTGCCTCTTGTTTATGGTGCAAATCTTCCCTGTTCCTGAGATTTCCTGAAATTTATGCAGGTATTGCTAAAGCTGTTAATAAAGAGATGAAACAAGTCAATTGCTAATGAATAAAATACATGAATCTCTTTAAAACTCGGGAGATTTCATAGTAGGTTAAAAATCTTCTGTCAGATTTATTGAGCTAAATGATTATTTTTATCTATACAGCTATAATTCATTGAAATGGCACATTTCAGGTTGGTTTTTTTTTTTCAAAATTTCTTGGACTTGAAGAATAAAATTAAGCATTCCAATAATTATGTAGAAGAAAAATCTGTCATTGGGCAGCTGCTCATTTCAGAGAAGACTCCTGGCTTTTTAGTGTATTTGCATTCTTTGGTTGAACACATTTAAATGATTGACTATTATACAGTAAGTAAAAGCAGAAACTAATTCAGGTAGCACTGATGTGGAGGCCTACATGCCATGAGGTCCAAGAAGGGTAAACATTGCTGCATTTCCTTTAAACTGTGTGTAGAACATCTTCTGTAAGCTTTGGTAGAACCCTTTGGCACATGCTAATTTAATTTGTTTAAACTTCAAGTGCCACATTTGTTCTTAAGGGCTTTGTTGAGAAGATGTTTCTCTATGACAATGTCACCTTTTTGCTTTGGAAAGGTTTTTTTAATTAGTTGATGTACAAAGAAATGATTATTAGGAGTAATTGTAAGGAGCAGTGCGAACCATGCTTGGTTTACTCCACAGAGTGTTAGCACCTTTGCTGTGTTCTGAGGGATTAAAACATTCACATACTGCTCTGTCTAAATAGGAAGGTTAGGAGTGTAATAGAAGATGGTATCTGCCCTTTTTTGGAAATTACTCAGTAATTAGAGAAGGTAACGTGCATTGAGGATTTTGCATCGTGTGTGAGACAAGGGAGTTCCAGAACTGGTATTTAACAGCCCTGCCTTTTCTACAGAAACTAGTATTGTACATCTCATGCCAACATGGGCATTCTGGGAAAGAAATACCTTTTTAAACAGCAGATTTCTTTCAAAACAGCTTCTGTGCTGTGCCAGCGTGTCAGCTCCTCACTCAGGTGAGTTGGAGTTGCTGAGTTTGCAGGTGCTGGGGGAAAGGATGGATCCTGGAGTGTCAGAATTGCATTCAGAGTTACAGGACACTTTCTAGGAAATACACTAAACACACCTTCCCTAGTGGTTCTGGTGATTCAGAACTCTGCATCATACAAGAGAATTACTTGCTTTAAAGTTCATTTTAAATTTCTTCTCGGACTGATTGAGAGGTCAGTTATTTCTGACAATCCTGCCTGTCCCACTGGCAATCAGGGAAGGAGGATTGTGAGCATTTGGAAGGTTGGTTGTTTTTTCTTTGTTGCTTTTGTTTTGTTTTTAAATGTTCTTATAAGTGACATCTAATAAGAGACAAAATGCTGCTCTTCTTTTTCTGAGTGTATTGGTCTTTGCATTTCAGATTCATGCATCTTCTTGAAATTGGATATTTTTTCAGTTGTGTTTTATTCTTGCCAGTTATATTGTACTATAATCAAAGGAAAACAGCACTACAGAACAAAAAAGATGAAATCAGATCTTTACAAGTGAAAAAGAGGTCTGATTGCAAATAGTTGAAGTGGAGGTCTGTTCCTCCAGCAAGAAAGCAAGAGTTAATGACTTGTGTAAAAAAAAAAGTCATTGTAATTATGAAACATTATAAATTATGATACTGTTGTTCATAGATTTGTTACACCTTGTAGGAACAGAGAATCAGTCTCAGCCTATCGGTTTTGGATAGTTAATTTATGCAAGGAAGAATGTGGGTGTTAATCTTTACAACCCACTGACATTAAGTTAAAAAATTACTGTCATCCATTTATCATGATGATGTGAAGTCTGCAGATTCATAAATTAAAATGTGCTGTTGCATTTGATGCATGAATTTCCAGGAAACCGGTTTTGTTCTGCTTGTAATTGCATTCTTGGTGGTAATTGTGAAGTTTTTTCCTCAACCCTCTGCCCTTGTAAACTGACTCTTAGTGTCTTCTCCCTCATACAATTAGCCTGAAACAGAGTTTGAGGCTCGTTTCCTAATGTTGATTCTTCTGTGTTATTTTAATACTCTTTTATTCAAAACTGCCTTAGTAAACCTAGTGGGTGTAGGTAGAAAATCTGAAATGTCAGTATTTCCTTCCTTTGTGTGTATGTTTTCTGCTCCAGATGATGGTGTGTAATTACAATGACAGGCTAATTGCAATTTTTAAGTATTTCAATTTTGTCATATGTTAGAAAAACAGTAAGAAAAGACTTGGGTCTTTTAGTCCCAGAACTAACTTTTTCAAGGACCATATAGGTAAGATCTGAAGTGTGTTTATATATACAAAATTCTCAGGACTTGTGATTTTCATTTTCCTTTCTGTTGTCTTCTTGAAGAATTTGCATGACGGACCCCTGCGCTGCTTCTGTGTCCTTCTCTTAAAGTCCTTGCCCGAACGAAGATTATTTCATCAGCTGGGCCTTGTCTTCATCCTCCCTAATGCTGTCCTGAATTTTGCTCTTTGTGATATTTATAATATCACAATGCTTAAATGTCTTTAATAGTAGCTCCTTTTTGCCAAAATGGAAGTGCTATGTTTTCTTAAAAATGTTTCCTTGTTTGGCTCTTTTCTCATTCCTCCTCATGCATGAGTAAATCTGTCTTCTTCAAGTACAGTCCACAAATGACCCAGAGCCTTTTCTGTTGTGTAAAATGAAGTCTGTGCTCTCTGCCCTTTTATATGCCTTCTTAAAATACAATTTGTCTAAGGTGCATTGTCCCTTTTAATTGCATCAGCACTTTTAATTGAATTAATTTTTTTAAGGTAAATCCATTCCAAATAATGGGTAATAAGTCATTAGACACTGAGAGGGTTTTGTGTGATGTCCAGTTAGTTGTTTGCCTGCCAGAAGTTCTGTTTGCTGCTCTTTACCTGATGAAGTCATAGGGAGTGCTGTCGCTTACATGTCTGCCTCAGGTGAGGGTTTGTGCAATTCCCCCATGCAGTTTGCACTCCTCAATTGATATTGGCAAATGTGGACCCAGGCGAATCAATCTGCAGTAGAATGTGGAGAGTCTGCCATTGTTAGTCCTGTGAGCAGAACAGTATTTTATAATGTATCCACAGGTGCCTCACAAATTTAGCTCCTTACAGGAACTGGCCTGAGGGGTCTTAAATAGGTAAAGACTTCAGAGACTGCTGAGGAAGTTCTCTGATGGGATAAAGGATCATTCAAGATAACCTGAGTAGGCAAAAGAGTATAACATTTATCCTGAAGAATTGGGACCAGTCAGTGTCTCCTGACAAGAAGGACAGGAGCCACAGTTCACTTTCCTGTGGTACTCTTGTTCTGGGTGATGGGCAGACTTCCAGAGCAGATCCTGGGAAGTCTTACACATTTCTCCCACCAAATGGAGTAGAGAAGATTACATTCAAATGTGGAGTGTGCAGGGAATTCCTGAAAAGTCTGAAATCATGCAAGCTAGATATTTTTTCCAGTCTGGTAGTCTTTCCCTTGGAATCTAAAAATTATTTTTTCCAAGCATGGTGGGAAACAGTATGATGCCACCATGTTGCATGCAAAGTTGCCTTTTAATGTAAACCTGTGCCATCAGAAACTACTTTTAATTCAAGGAAAGCAGGAAAAGACTGGACGTTACAGTAAAGCTGTTGGAGAAAATAATTTTTGTGGGTGCAAACAGTCTTATGGCTATCAACAACAGCTAAGAGACCATATTTTTGACTGCTTTTGTTTGATTTCAGTGAAGATTTCTCAGTTGAACGCCAGCAAAAATAAATCAGGAAAAAGAACCTACCTTATGGATTTTATCCACAGGCCTGTTTTTGAAAACGTAATTTAGTGATCACGACGGGGGAGCAAATACCAGCTTCACTTCTTTCCCAACATTTATAGCTCCAGATCTGGAGCCCCAGCAGCTGCTGCTGCTGCTGTTTCTACTGCTGGGAGAGGTCTTCAGTAGTTGATTAGGAAAGAGTGGGTCAGGGGGACTTTATGACCATGTGGGATAGCATGTTTGAAATAGCAGAATAGAGAAGTAGAATTAAAGACTAACAAGGATTAGAAGAGAGCTCTGAAGATTCTCTACTAAATCATCTTGTGCAGAGCAGGGCAAACTTCCAATTTCCTGCAGAAATTCAGTTGGAGACTTCTTCAGTTATATGTGGTCCAAATCTTGGTTTTAATTTGGTCTTAGCTATTATTGTACAACCAATCTTAAGCAATGCAACACAACTAGTATTAATCTACTGCAATAAAATGTAAAAATGTCTGCTTGGCAAATCCCTTCTCCTGCTTGCATCACTGAGAGAAGAATGGAGTTCATCTGAATCACACCAGTTAAGAGTAGATTCATGTAAGTGTATTTCCATAAGATTTTTATTTTGGAGGATGGAGAATGGGTGTGGATCACCGAGCCCCAGCAGCCGATGCCCTGGACCACAGCAGCGGCCAAAGAAGGAACCAAAGCCCACCAGTTTCCCCGTGGGAGCCACCGGAGGAGCAAGGAGCAGTTTTCAGCTTTCCCCGAGCCCTGCATCCCCCAGAATTGGTTTTGTCAGTTCTGTAACCTCCTTCCTCGGTCTTACTCCCTCTCCCCTCACTGCTCCTTCTCCCTAACTCCATCCCTAACCCGCCTTCCCCTTAACAAACCTCCTGCAGTCCACTCTGTCCTGCTAAGCCCGGCACAGCAGCCACACGGCTATGCCTCAACATTTCATTGAATTGAAAATTCTACTTTATGATCTCCTTCCCCTGTTACTCCAAGAGCAGGATAATATCCTTCTCTGCAATCCATACCCCTTTTTTCCTTATTTTGGTAGTTCACTGGGAGCAAACTGCTCAAAGGCGCAGGGTACCCTGAAAAGGTTTCTGTTTTGCAGGGTCCCTGGCTCCCCGTTACCTCCCCAATTCCCATTCCCTAGCTGAACTTGTTCTAGCTGAAAAGAGCTCATCAGCTAGAATGTTTATCCTAAAACCCTCTAACCTTTTTTATCATTCTTATTCAATACCTGCCCTCTCTCCATTTCCCTCCCATCCCCATGAAGTAGTTTTTACAATTATGCTTTTCTAGTTTAAATGTGTGTTCATATTGCAGATTGTCCTGTTTTCACTTTTAGAAAGCAGGGGCCTGTCAGGTCACAAGGGTAGATCCAACAAGAAGCAGTTTTCAATTGTTTCTTTAATAGTGGATGTTCAGTTAGTATTAGACTGCTGAATCTGGGTTTATGCTGTCCTCAGTAGATTCTGAGGGTGATTGATAACCTAAAATGGAGTCTGGGAAAGTATTTTGACGGTTTTTGTGGTGAATGCTCCCTGAGTATGGGTAGTAGCTGAAGCCAGATTTCATCTTTTTCTTTTTGTTTTTTTTTTAACAACTGAAAACCGGGGGTCTTCTGGGTTAAACCGGTTGGAAAGTGAAAGCAGCGGTAAAGCTCAGATACAAGTGTGAGAATCTGAGGCTGCAAACCTGCCTGGAGTCTGGGGGGCTCCAGGTGATTCCCTGTCCCTGAGAGGGGGAGCAGAAGTCAGCACCTCAGCCTAAAACTGGGGGCTGTGGTGGTCCGAAAAGCCAGTTGGAAAAGGTTAGACACCATTAGGCCAGTCACGCTGGAAAGGCCAATCCCAAAACTCTCATTTGAGCTTAGTGCCAAAGGCTGAAGCCCTTTAAGCACTTGCCCATGCTTTAAATTTGTTTAAAATCTGCAATATGGACCCACATAACCCATTTATTACAATTAAATGCTCATTTTATCTTTGCTGCCTACCACCAAAAGCAAACATCAAGTCAAATGGACTGTTTAAAACATAATCCTCACTGCAATTGTATTTATTTTTATGCTGCAAAACTGTGTAATTACTGCTTCATTTTAAAATTAATTGTCATATTTCTCTTTATCTTTTCTTTGTTAAAAAGGGTGAACTGTAGTGTTACATTTTAGTTAAATGGTATGCTCTGTCTCACCCTTTGAAAATGTACAGTTTATTCCAAGCTGTGACCCTGCCCTGAAGTGTCATGTACCTGTGATCCCATTGGCCCAGGTCTGATTCCGCACTCACTTTGAATGTCCCTGTTAAGCTGTGCCAGGGAGAGGACACCCTCTCTTGGCCCCTTTTCTCCCCACGCTCTCCCTTTCTCCCCCTTCCCCCGTTCTCCCTCTGTAACCATGCTGCTCCTGGGGGTGGGACCCCCAACAAACCCTCATCTGATCAGCACCCTCAGCAGCCGTGTGGAGTCTCCTTGCCTGCCTGCTGCTACCAGCGAACTCACAGCTTAGGGGGCCCTCTGGGGACTCCCCGGGGAGCTCCCCCATCAAACCGCAGCAGATGGCCACTGGAGAGTGAAGCGCTGACCCAGTGCTTCATTATTTCTGGGTAGTACTAAACCAGTTGAGTGCTTTTAGAAAAGATCCTGACAGAAACCTCTTGGTTTGTTTGTACTAATTTCTGGCTGGATTGCACAGAAGTCAGTTTCTGTTTGATAATGTTCTTCTCCAGCCTGTTCCAGGCTTTAAGGGTTATTTTTGGTTTTTGTTGCAGTCTTTGCTACGTGAGATGGACTTTTGTGTCTCAACTCTATTCCTGTGTATATTGTTGGTGTTCTTTGTAGGCTTTGTATTAATGTCTGTTTGTGATTGATGGCATAAAACAGCTGAATGACGTTTGTGCAGTTCTTCACTCATGTTCTCCTGGGCTGGGGTACCATTGATTGCACTGAGCAGTTGTCAGTCTTACCACACTTTATCCTTAAGAGACCTTAAATTAGACAGTTGCAGGTTTTTCATATCATTATCTCTGCATTAGTATCAAGCCAGTGTTTGTTGTGAATCATAACTTTCTTAAGAAAAGTAGTTGTTAAATAGGTGGTGGTTTTTTTGGTTTGTTTTTTTTTTTTTTTTTACCAAGTCTGATGAGCATTTCTTCCTCCATCTCCAGTTGAATACATTTCCTAAGCTTAGTCTCCCTTGTTTTTCTTTGATACTCAGTGGACAGAGAAGCTCATTTTGGGAGAGTGTGACTGCTTGTTCTGGATGATGCAGTCATTCTCTCATAAATACAGAAAACACTTGCTGAGATTAGACTAATATAAAATGTTATTAATTCTCCCCTTGATCTTCCAGTCTGATGTATTTCCTGGTGGTAGCTAGGTTTTTTCAAATATGTAGCAGATCTGTAGCATTATCCAATTTTGTGCAATACAGGCAGACCTTTCCTCTATTTCTTCAAAATTACTTTGCATCAGTCATTTTAAAAAAAAACCCCTCATGTCTGTTTAGTTCCTCTGCCTTTTCACGTACCAAAATGCAATTACATGCAAGTACTCTTCCAGGTTTTATAATGTTCTCTGAATATCACACAGCCTTCCTTATCTCTGCCCTGTGGTAGTTACTCTGCTGCTGAGCTGTTCTTCATTATTCAGTGTCATATATTGTATAAAGGTATTCTTAAGAAATAACTTTCTTGATGCTGCCTGTCCTGCTAATGGCATCAAATTCATTTATCCATGATTCTGTCATAGTCTGCACAGTGCTGGGTTTTTTTTTTCCGCAGAACCTCAGGTAATCTGAAAGAATAATTTATAGTTGCCATAGGAGGCAGGCAGGCAGGATGGAAACAAGCCAAGATATGAAGAGGGTGTTAATATCTTTTTGTTATAGTTGAAGGGAGGAGAAAGCTCTGGGGTTTTAGTATAAAACCCCTTTTTCTTGTTAGCAACAAAACCAGTGAACTTCAAGCTAAAAATAGCTTAATTTAACTTAATTTCTGACGTTTTGAGAGGGGAGGGTGCAGAGCAGCAGCGGTGGTTAACGTATTCTGCTCTGTTCATTGTGTCTGCTAACCAGTGGTTCTGCTTCTTCAGGATTTGTGGTGGCTCCCACTGATGGTCACACATCAGCAAACTCTGTCCAAACTAAAGTGGTAGATACTCTGGAAGAGCCTGTCCATCCTTACAAATTCTTCTCATATTCCATTGAAAGTTTAAGATATGCTTAGAAATCTATTTAAAGCCAACTGCTGAAGTCCAGGTTGAAGGTTGTATCCAGTGTTGTAGCATTTGGGAGTTTAGAAACCATTTTATAAGTGATTTCTCCTCATTTTATTCCTAAATTTGTTCGGTTCTTTAGTAGTGTGCATTTCCATTGAAAATGTCTCTTTTCCTTCCTCTCACACCCCAAAATCTTCTAATTTCTTTCCTTTGAAGTTTATATTCTAAAACTTCTAGTGTCCTTCCTTCCTCCTTTTCTCATTAAAACCAGCTGAAAAACCATTCTGCAAGGTGCCAGTACATGTGGGTAAGGCTGTAAAACTTTAATGCTTTGTCTGCTAATTTAGGGTAGCCACTTGCAAGCAGTGTATGACATCTCTGCCTTTTTTTTTTTTTTTTTTTTTTTTTT
>VYZP01074368.1:20646-44079 GCA_013400635.1 Hypocryptadius cinnamomeus
TTTTTTTTTTTTTGTGCACTCTATTGTGTTGTGGTTTTACTCAGTGATTCAGGAATGCATGTCATTGCTCATCATGCTGAACAGCTACACTGAGCCTGCATTAGGAGGTGGTAGGCTGAGGTTACTGCAGTTTGCACTTCTCCAGACACAGCTTTACGTGCTTTACTGGTCACTGGTTTTTTGTCAAAATACACAGTTCTGCTCAAGTCAGATACAAAGTGTTGGGTGTAATCAGGGCTAATCAGATTAGATAATGTAATAATGCAGTAATTCTCATCTTGGTGGCTACTGAATTCTCTTAGTCCGGACTCTGAGATTGAGACATCTAAGGGGTTCCCTAGTAGGGCTTGTTTGTAGAGCCAAGATCACCCTTTTAACTTTGTGACATTGCTACATTTTTTACTATGTTAAAAAAACACCACTTGATGAGTAGCACTTCTGTGTATGGAAAGGCCAGGTCTCAGCATAGAAGTATTAATAGCATTAAGTTTTGGATTTTGACCAGGCTCTGTTTCACATCACTTTGGACAGTTGTAGTCTTTAAGATGGCAACTGAGACAGTTGAAGTCACTCAAACTGCAAAATGCACTGTAAATACTTGGGCAAGGAGTAAGGGAATGATTCAGATTTCTGTCTTGCTTATCTCTCTTGATATAATTTATTTTCCATCAATGGTTTAAAGTTCTGGTTCAGTTTATTACCACTTTTCCAGTCCATGTAGCATGTTTACAGATGAATACATCACAAAAATTGCCAATTACAGATTCGCCCTTAGCATAGCTATGGAGATCATGGGGAAAAAATCAACACCAAGAAGATGCTATTCAGTGACTTAAGATTAAATTTGATGTTTTCATGCTGGCCTTCTGGTGCCTGCAATAGCAAAATACCATGCTTTGCTTTTTGTAGGAGAATAAATACAAGAATCTAAGTAGAGATGTATGCACTTAATTACAGTTCCACTAGGAAGGTAAATTACACTGTGGGTTTCAATAAGTTGTACATCAAGTTTGTTCAGCCTGAGTGTAATGTGCTTCAGGATAAATATGAATTTGCTAAACTTAAAATGGTCAAGCTCCCTCTTCGTTGTTCTCACCTGGCTTGTAAGAAAATTGCCTTGGATTTTCCCCTTTTTTATCAATACTAGAGCTGTGTGTCACTGAGCATGCAAAGTTTGTTTTTGCTGGTGCAGCTCTTAACCCTTAATGACCCACCTGAAAATTCTGTCAAAACCATCATAATGCTTTACCTTCACTGGGAATATCCTCTACTTTTCCCTGCTCTTTCTTTTAAACTCTTTTTCTTCCATAACATTATAATAGCTGTCATTTCAACAATGTAGGGATGTATCTTGTGGAGGAATAGGAGGTTTAGTTGTGCTGCTTACTAAAATGGATACTTTTAAATGGAAGTAAGGACAAGAACTATTTGCAGCATCTTAGATATATCTTTACTATCAGGTATTCTTTGGGAAATCACAGCATTATTTGCCTTTAATTACTGTTAAGGTAGCATGCTTCTAGAGTTTTTTTAATTTACTTCAGAAATTTCTAGGCTCAACTGTAGTAACTAATTTATAGGTCAGTATTTTGTATAGGCTTAGGGGTATTTTTTCACTACACATTTGAGTTCATTGGCAATGAACTGGTTTGCTTAATTCACTGATGACTTGGTGCTGTGATACCATCTTCAGTTCTTTGTTGTCAGCTTTGACTGCCTGGAATGAGAAAAGACAAGAAAAATTCCTTCCTTCATTACTTCAGTACTCTCCTTTTATATTGCTTTTGAAGGCATTGAATTACACTATTTCAGTGCCAATCCCCATGGAAATGCTGGCTTACAGAGTTGGGAAGACTGTCTGCTTGTTTCTGCCCCTTCTTTTGTCTTGTGTAAGAAGTAGCACCAGTAAATCTGTCATTTATCCTGTGCCATCCCAGAGCTCTCCGGGAACAGCAGTTGAAAGCCTTTTAGAAATCCAGTGTACAGTTACCAGCTGCAGTGCTTATCTCACTCTGCACTGGTGCCTCCAGTTTGTGATACACAGCTTCTACTCTACGGGACTACTTGGACTCATAATTATGCAGTATTTCTGTCTCTCTCTGTGCTCTTTTACACAGTAGTTAATACCAGTTTGTCAGCAGAAATACTACATACAGCTTTCTGATTGCCCTGATTCCTCCCAGCCACCTCACAAGTTACCACCGCAGTCATCCATTTTTCTTACTCTGTTATTAAGATAAATAGAACTTGAAATGCTGCATGTCACAATGGATAGATGGAGTAATTTTCAGTTTTCTTCAGAGGACTATCTTCCCGGAGATTTGTTGATGTCATGGTTTCCATTTTGTTTTAATTGAAAATCTTGCATTGTCTCCTGCCTCCCTTCAATATCCATATTCCATATCCTTGCCTCAGAAGTAGCTTCCAGTCCTGATACACTGATTTAAATGCAGATTTCTCTTGCAAGACTCCTGGCCTGGACTCAAGGGCAAACATTGCAGTGTGTTACACTTGTTTGGCAGTGGGTGTGTTGTTAGGGACTGCTTGGTTAGTTGTGCCACGTCCTGACGTGGGATCTGACCATGTGTCACAGGCTCATTTTGGGAACCATTCTGGCAAGCCTTGTCCCATGAAAACCTGCTCTTTGAAATTAGTGTTTTCTAAATCAAGATTTTCCACACTTGTTAGTGAGGTTATGGGAACATTTTAGTGGTGAACTTTTGGAGAGCTGTAGAGGGGTAAGAATGAATGGGTTGCATGAAGTCACTGAGCAAGTAGGCAGGACTAAGGAGCTGGGTAGTGCAGTTCAACAGTGGATTTGGAATTTTGATGACTTGAGGTTTTCATTCAGAAGCTGAAATGTCATATTGAATTCCTGTTCTGTTCTTAGTGAATTTCAGTAAGTTGTAGCTGAGACTTTGTTAGCTGCAAGATTCATTTCTCATCATGAGCTTTGCAAACTCCTGGTGTCTTCCTCAAAAATTTTGAAGGCTGATGTATTTGGAATTCACTTTGTATAAGATTTGGATGAGTTGGGATTTGGCAGCCTTTGAAGCATGGTCTAGGATGCATGGGTTTGATGCAGATTTGGATTAATTTTTCGTGTGTTTATTTCCCAACAGGCTGCTTGCTAATGGCTTTCCAGCTGCAGCTGTGGCAGTAGCTTTTAATGGTTTTGTGCAGCTTTGCAGGAATTGATTTGCTTGCTTTTTGTAATGAGGCCTACTGGAAACATACACAAGTTCACAAGAACTGATATGAAAAAAAGCACAACTGAATGGTAAGGGAAGATTCTGGTCAATGGTGTTGAGAGTTCAAGGTGGCAGAGCTTCTGTGGTGCAGAATGCGGGACTGTTTCAAGAGTAAGCCACAAAATCCTTATCTGGGAGAGCCGGTTCCACTTGTGTTGTAGTTCTGAAACTGGAGAGTGCTTTATTACTGGAAGCAGCATGTCCAATCTGTCTGTTCTTTCAAAATGAAACATGAGAAAACAGATTTCCTTATGTGCACAAGATGAGCAAAAGCTAAGTCCCCTCTTGTGAGCCTGTTACCAAGCAGTAGTATACAAATGAGGTTTTTGTGATAATCCAAAGGCAGCCTACCTTTGGAGCCTCCAGCAGCTGGATAGGACATGTGCTTGTTGGCTGCAAAGCTGGGAACCCTCAGCACCTGGGGGAGAAAAAACCAAGTGTGAAATCAAAGAGAGTGCTAATTGACTACGTGGGGTGCACCAAGTGTGACTTAAGCCCTGACTTCTGTTGCCTGTAAGTTTAGCAGACAGCTCAGATTTGGTCCCAGAAATTTGCTGGATGGTAGTGTAATAAAATTTAAAACACACCTCCCAGACTCAGGTCCTCTGAAACCCAAACAAGTTGGAAACAAACCAGCAGCACCTGTCCTCCACCAAGAGCAAAAATGGTACCAGCTTAGACTTCAGTGGGAAAACTGGTCTAATGAAGAGGCAGCTTTTCTCTGCAAGTGAGAGGTGACTTTTCAACAGCAAACAACGCGATTTGCAGAGGAGCATCCACCAGGAAAACTGACAAGTTTGTCACAGCTTAAAAGTTACCTTTTTTGTAAGGGAGACTTGGGAGTTTCCTACCCCAATTGTCTCTTGTCAATGAAATGTTTTCTGTTAACACTTGTCCCTCTGTGCACTGGTTGTTGTATCAAAAAGTATTTATAGGTGTTGATCACCTGCTTAGTATAGCAGCTACAAATCTGTAACAAGAGAATATTACCATAAAGTCAGAATTTTCACCTGACCAATTATTTAAGACTGGCAGATGGCTGGTATCTTTTAACACTATTTTACAGACCAATGAAATAGCCACCATTTAACATAATAGCCTGCTTTGTTGCACACACTGTGAAGCAGGTAACACAAAGCTCTCCAGTTTTACACCCCTGATCTTGCAGAAGGAAATAGATGATATATTATCACGTCTGGAAATTCTCCCCTCTCCCCACCCGAGGAAATGAAATCTTTTGAAGGTAACAAATTGTCCAAACCTTCCAGCTGATGCAAAGACACACACTGAATATTCTCTAGTAATTGCAAATTTCTTCTTACGCTGTTTGGTCCAAGCTGGGAAGATTGCCAGCTCTTCATTCTGTAGCATGTGCTCTGAAATGATGAACTAGGTTATCAGCTATGCATTCATTTGTAAGATAGGTGCTATGAACTATTTCCCTGTAATCTGGCTAGTTATTTCCCTGCTCTAAAGACTTTTCCTTTCCAATGAGGTAAGTCTCAGTGCAATTCCTTCAGATAATCCTTTACTCAGAGATCATTGCTTTTGCCATTTTAGACATAAAGATTTATGATTTATCAGGGCCTTTCTGAGTTTTTAAGAGATATTTGCATGAAGTTAGGCAATGTTTTAGCTAGATTTCAATTCTGAATGTGGAATTTAGAAAGCAAAATAAATTTTCCATTTCCTAGTCACAGAAGGGCAGAAAACAAATTTATTTATGCCCTGTTTAGGGCCAGCTCATATTTCACCTAGGGCAATAAAAGTGCAGATTTCAGTTCTCCTCTTTTGGCAGAGCAAATGATATAGAAAATTGAATCTCAACTTTCATAGCACAGAGAATACAGATTTTTTTTTTTTTTTTTTTTTTTAGTCTTCTATCTGCTTTAGTTAATTGGGTTTTTAAGTAACTCCACATTGAAACTGGGCAGGCAGGTGAGGCACAGAAGACCAAGCCAGGGCTTGTGGAGCTTTTTTTGTGGGACACAGTCCTCTGCTTATATGCTGAAGGAGAATGCTCTCCTGTAGTTCAGAATTCTTCTGCAGACAGTTCCAGCAGGCTGCTGCAAAACTAATGGCAATGAAGAAACAAAGGAGCAAATTGCCAGCAAAAATCTCTCCTGTTCTGTAGTTCATTTCCTGGAAAAAGAAACCTCCCAGAATTTTTACCTGAGGTTTATAAAAGTGACAGAAAGAGAAGCTGTCTCCTATATTTTTTGAGAGGGAATGTTCTGAGGAGGATAATGAATGCTCTAGCTGTGCAGTGTGGTGGAAATGAAGGGAGCAGGCCCAGACTGAGTATAAAGAAAATGGTTATCCTGTGTATTTTTTGAGCTGGCTGCCATATACTAAGGGAAAATGTGACAGAATTTTGTAAGGCAAATAATTCTCCATTATGCAGTAGCTAAAATGAAGAGTGAAAAGTAATTATTACTTCTAAGATAACAAGCTTAACAGAAGAGTCTAAGTTAAGGCTGCCAGTCAGTGGCAAATGTTCTGAACAATTGTATGCCAGAGTCTGTGTAAGGCCTTGCTGATGTGGAAGAGGCATGTTCCAGTCATTTGGGGAGTCTGGTGTGCCCCTGCTCTCTTTGACTGGCAGTTCTTACTGTTCTTCCCTCTCTATCACAAAAAATCCCAAAAGCATTGTGGTTGGAAGGGATATGCAGGTCTAGTCCTTCCTGCTGCTCCCAGCTGGGTCTGTATTGTATTCAGACCAAGAACAACCTCTCTGAGTTCTTTATTCTTGTGAATCCCATTATCCTTGCAGTGATTCCCCATCTCTCCCACCCCAGTCCTCAGCAGCTTCATTTTGACTGTTACTGCTCATTTGCCAGCCTCCCACTGAAGAAGTGAAAAGCCAGAGACAATTAACCTGTTAATGCAGAATTAAGGTTATGTGGCAATGTTTTTCTAGTATTCTGCATTCACTAAAATTTAAATACCTCAAAAGCATTGTCAGAGGAGAAGGATGTATGCTGATTACCTCATAGCTTCTTGGATCTGTCTGGAAGCACTTTAAATAAAATATTTACACCTAATACAGTTTTAGCTACTTTTTGGAGCAATTTAGCAAAGCTGGGTGTATTAAAGCAGGTTAGTTGAAGTAGGCCTTGCTGTGGAAGAGGAAATGGGGACTATTTGTCAGTCCCCACATTTGTGAGCAGATTTAAGAGATTGTAGAGTCATTGAGTGGTCTGGGCTTGAAACCCATCTAGTTCCAGACCTCTGCCTTGAGCAGGGAAACCATCAGCTAGACCAGGTTTGCACATGTAGCATGAGAATTCTAATGTAAATAACTGCACATTGGAGTGTCAGTAGTTGAGACAGAAAAGGGTTTCCTAGTCTAGTTTTCCTAGAAAAAGATTTGCTGCCTCATGTTGGCCCAATGGCGTTCTGCTCATTGTTATCAGGGGTTAATGTGGTCAAATTAAGATTGAAGGGGTTTATTCCATTGTACTTCAAGTAGTTGAAGTTGATGCATTTGTTAAGAAGATAAATTACTCTCTTGGAAGAAGTTCACTGGCTTTGGTTATAGCTACTTTGGTGAAGAGAATGATTTCTAGGAGAGAATTGCTATTGAGATCGTGATTACCTGGGTTATCAGCATTACAATTGCCTAGGTTCATAGCTGAGACGTGGCTGGTCTGAGTAAAATTTGCTGTGTTCATTCTGGAATTTAGTAGCAGTTGAAAAGGAGCAGGAGGGCATATTGCAAGCGCAGTTTGTAGTTAGAGTGATTTCTAAGGATTAAACAAGAATGCTCTGTTTTGTTTACTCTGCATTGTCTCCTCTTTTCCTGTCCATTTCCAATTCCTTGTTTTTCCCTTCTGGTCCTACAGAGTCAGCAGCATGTTACAGGGTATTAATACATTAAAAAATTCTATGTTGCTTCTGTACATTGTTGAGGGGAAGTATGAACCATCTCCTGTAAGTTTAGAATAAAAACTGAGATAAGCATTCTTAGGTGATTGTAGCCAGAGAAGAGAAATGGGCACTCCTGAGGCCCAGGTCCTTGCAGACCTTTACAGGTGTATGTGGAGGATGAGGTGGATTGTCCTAAAATCAGTAATTTCTTCAGCTGACACAAGGAGGGTTTGTTTAAGAGGACTGGGCCAAGTGAAGGGTCTGGGGCCAAGCTCTGTGAGCTCATGTCACCCCTGCATGTTTCTGGGGTGAAGTGTTTTCTTGGGCTTGCAGCCCAGGGGACAGCTAAAGTCTGGAGATGGAGAAGTGACCCCTGCCCAGCTGGATATATTGACATTTTCACTTTTTCTTGCTTCCCTTTGCCTCTGTCCTGTCCCAGTGTTCGTGCTTCTGGTCTGCTTCTCATCTGCCTGTGCCCTCTCCAGATCCTTACCTAGATCCAGGTTGGCCTGTGTGCTTCTACAGGGAATTTCCCTGTTTTTGCAGAGCTCTCTGAGCTTGGCTTGTGTAAAGCTTTAGGAGGGGAGAGACACTGAAACATGCTGAGAGTCTAAGCTGGTGCTTCCTTCATTTCCCCTAGGTCCTGGAATACATCTGGATGCTGAATGGGGAAGCTGACAGTCCAGAAACCTGTCTGGAGGCTGAATTTTGTGCCCACGAAATGGAGGGCAAGGATTAAAGCAGAAGCAGTTAGCATCTCAAATCAAATCTTATTGTAGTCATGTTAAAAGAAATGAGGGAAAGAAAACAATCTCTGGAAAGGATTCATATTACTGTAAGATTCTCAGTCATGCAGGGAGAGAAATTTTCTGTAATCTGAAACCTTTATCAGCTAGTTAAACTGATAATTTTGGGCTGCCAACTCTGTAATTAGTAGATACTTTAAGATATATTTTTATACTTTATTTCTGTTTTGGTGGTGATGTGGCAGAGAATTTTGGGTAGGTTTGGTTTTACTGTGTGGGTTGGGTTGTTTTTGTTGATGGGGTTTTTCTGTGAGGTTTTTTTTTTTTGCTTTTTTTTAGCTTTCATGAATTTAGATACTGACATTTTAGATTAATTCATGCATATGTGAATGAAAATGAACCTTAAGGAGAAGCTGCCAACTCAATCAATGCTTTGTTCGCCCTAAGGTAAAATTTGGAAGAAATACACACTTCAGTTAGTGTTTTCTGGAAACAGAAGTGAAGCCAGTGTTTCAGACTGCAGGTTGAAGTTTCTAAAAACATGAAGTATTGTGTCTCTTCCCTGAAAAATAATCTGGAGGGACTTGCACAGATAATGATAGATCCTGAAAAGCATTGCCTAGCGGGGTACCTTTATGCTATTCCCTCTTTTCTCTCCTCAGTCATCTTCCATCCTTTTTCTTCTGTTGTCTTCTGGCTTTTAGCTTGCAGCCTCCAGCTCACTGTTAGAGACAGACTCCATATTTCTGTCTTATGTCCCATGGTGTACTGGATACTCTAAGATTTTACCTTTTTTCCAAGTTAGCCTACTGGACCACTCTGGCAAATTTTGTAGACGTATTCCTTCAGGAAAATCTGTCCCATTAACATGAGGCATGCATGTTAACTCAGGAGCCTTCTCATGTATGTGCTTGATCTTCCTTGGCATCACAATTCCCCTTGCAGAGGGAGGTTATAGTTAAATAGTGCTGAAGAAGTCTGCCACAAAGAGAGTAATAAATTCATTTTCTCTAGCACCTAGAAACAACAGCATTTGCACCCACTTGTCTGCATCAGTTGATTTCTGGTCTTCACAGGTGATTTGTTCAAATGTTTCCACATGCTCATAATGGAGAAACGATTTTTTTCCCTTCTATCAAGTCCCAAGTTTCCTTTGCTTTCCTGCTGAGCAATTGGTTGGTGCATTTGTTCATCTTGTCAGGGCTGGTCTGGGTGTCAGCCCTGTCCTCTGGAGTATGAGCCAGCCGGGCTGCCTGGTCCATGTCACCTCCAGAGCTGCTCAGGATGTGCTCCGTGCCTGGCCTTAAATGCTCCCAGCTTCCTCATGCCCTTTCCTGAGGAGCAGCTGTCCAGCTTTGTCCTACTGCCTGCTCCTCAGTGAGCCTGCAGGGCTGTTCACCTGCCCAGGTACTGCCTGTTCACCTGCCCAGGTACTGCCACCCTCATTTCCCTGTGGGAGGCTGGGGACACTGGCACAAGTGTCCTTCAAGTCAGGGACAACCAGAGCACTGCCCCCATCCACAGAGCCAGTCCTTCATCACTGAAAGCAGTCTGTTTGTCCATACTTGATTGGCCCCAGTAGTAGATCAGTACTGTTTGTTCCTAATAATCTTCTTGTCCTTCTGGTGCCTGGAAATGTTTTCTTTGAGGTCTTGCACCGTAGTTTTTACAGGCACTGAGGTGAAGCTTTAGCCTGTAGCTTTCTGGGTGCTCCTTGTCTTTTAAGCCAGAGAACAGACACTTCAACCCTTCTTATGGTATGGCTTTGTGTGTCTAAAACAGGAGCATTTTGGAAGAGTGAATGCATTTGCTAAATCCCAGATAACTGAGAACCCTTCCTGTCAGTACCACCCTTGGTCTGAGACAGAATGACAGAGTTGTCAGATGGATTATCAACAAACAGTATTAGAAATTATAATTTAGTTTCTTAGACTTGGCAGATGAAAAATGTTTAGTTAATACAATTAGGGAAGAAAGGATATGTATTTTCCTTGTTCTAAGTAATTATTTTTCTGTACTTTTCTGTTAATCTAAAATTTCTTCTCTTGAAATTGCCAGGAACTTTGGACATTAAGTGATTACCAGTGATTTTATTCCCGAGTAGTGACTAAGACAGTGTCTTGCTTGTAGAATATAGGTATTTTATTGAAAGAGCTGCAAGTGCCAAGGAAATCTGTTTCATATGATTGCTGATGGAGATTTAGCCTTGAGCATTGTCTGAACTTCAGTATGTAGCAAAAAGGTGAGAATTAGATTACCTTGGGTTTTTTTTTGTTTGGGGGGTTTTGGTTTTTTTTTTTCTGTCTGAATACAAGAAGAGTGGTAACGGGAAGTTGTATACCAGGACTTGCACTTTCCACTTAATTGCTTTAAGTTCTCTTAACTTTGGCACTAAAACTTGATAAATGGATGTTCTTACCATTTATTTGATGTCAGATACCTTTCTGGAGTTCATCACAGAATTTTGAGTCTGTGGAGTGTGTATTTTGCTGTGCTAGATAGTGCCTTTGTTGGAAAACTTGGAATCCTTTTCTGATGAGCACTCTAAGGTACCATGCCCAGGGGATAGGAGTTATCTGAAAGGAAGCTGCCTTTTTGTACAAAGTTTCTGTGCTTCCCATTTTATCATGTCAACAGATGGGAAAAGATAGAAATAATTTTTTGGCTAGACTATCACTGCATAGATTCCTAATTTTATGATTTAGGCCTTGCAGAAAAGGAATGTTTTATTTTCTGTCTTGTCTTCAGGAGACCAAATTGAGTTTTATAATGCTTCTTCATGTATTGAATTTTAAAAATTTCTAGTAATTATTTTTTCTTTTTTCATAATGTCTCCATTTAGTTCACAATTTTATATTTTTTTTAGCTGAGCAGAGAAACTTGAATTAAAGTGCTTCAACTGAGGCCTTATCAGTGCCAAGTGGAGTGGAAGGGCATCACCTGTCTTTTTCTTGGATGACATACAAGGAAGAGCTATTGATTTTGTCCCAGAGACAGTCTGAGTCATGGCTTTGTCAGACAGCTTTATTAGCCATTGGTTAGCTCAGCTGAGATATGATTTTTGGCCATTTTTGACTAACACCAAAATCCCAGAGGGAAATCAGAAGGTGCAGTGCATTTGCTCATGATAATTGCTGTGGCAACCATGGCAATCTGACAATTTCCTTGAACATCTATCAATCTACTGTTACAATTAACTCTTCTGCTAGACATTGACTCATGACAAAGAGGTGGTCCATCATCCTAATCTTCCTTTTCTGCTTTAGGGAAAGTAAGCTACTTGGCTGAAAATCAAAAGTTGACCTAATGCATTTGGTACAGGAGGAGGAAGTATCTGTAAGATAAAGACTAAAAACAGTTTTAACTGGACTGTGATCAGTGGTGTTCCTTTTTTTTTTCTATTAGATCTCCTAAGGCAAATGTATCATTTACTTGTGCCTTGGGAAAATGAAGTTAAGCGAAGTTGTATTGATTATGAAGTAGCTCATCTGGGAAGAGCTTCAGAACAGTGTGAGAGGCTGTGCTTACTCAGCACGTGCTGCTGGGCAGTGCCTGTGCTGGGGACAAGCTCACTTGTGATTTCTGTGTGTGCAGTTGCACAGGGTGCTGTGCTGCCAAGGGCTTGGCCGTGTGTGATACACGGATGGATGGCATTGGGCAGGCTCCCTGGGACCCCTGACGTGTGGCCATGGACAGATGCAGCAAGAAAACCTTGCACTGCTTTTCCAGTACGAGCTGGGTGGACAAGACAAAATTAATAAAGTCTGTATCCCTCTTTGTTGTCCTTAAACACAGTATCTGAGAGCATACATCACAGTCTAATTTATATCCAATTCTAAAATGGCTTAGAGGTAGTCTTGCCATACGTACAGGTCTAGTTCCGTTTCTGTTGAGCATCCGCTCTCAAGTTTGCTGTTCCATAAAAGTGTTGTTTGTGACATCCCTTAGAAAGGTTTAGAAACTGGGAACTTTCCACCATGTGTTCCATTCATACAGTATGTCTGTGAGACCATGGGCAGTTTTATTTTTTTAATGCCCCTGAGATTCATATCATATGAAATAACCAGGTAACTGGTCTTCCATTATGAAGGTTTTGCTTGGTAGGTCCTGGAAGAGCCCTGCCTTTCTGTTTACACAGGATTAAGCCCTTTAATTGCTGTCTTTGCTGGACAGTAAAAAGCAGTGCATTCTTCACAGCAAGGCCCTTAATGTGGTGGTTGTACTATCCATTCTGTTGTTGTCTCTGCTAACACATGGACAGAATTAAAACTAATACAAGGGTGGCCCGTACTGCTTCACTTGGGTCGTAGCTGTGGCTTTTTTTGTTTCTGCTGCGTTCTGTGTGTGTCAGACCTCTCTCTCCATCGTCCATTGTGCACATAGACGGACTGGTTTGTTTGGAAGCCTCTCCCTGTGGAAGCACACAGGAAGAGATGCCTGGAAAAGGAAAGGTGAGATATAACCTGTACAGCACAGGTTAGAGCCTGGAACATCTTTGTGCACCTGCTCATTTGGCCCCCTCTTTCCAGCTGGACGTGTTGTGTTTGACACTGGAGGAGCTGAGGTAGCTGCCAGGGCTCTTGAGTGCCCTGTTTGCATGGAGCTGTCAGTCTGTGGGTGCAGCTACCAAATCTGCACATGCTGAACACACAGTGCTGACAAAGTCAGCATTGCTAAACTCCTCTTTTTCTGCGCACTGTGGAGGTGGTGACATGGATCTGAAAAAGGATGAAAAGGATAAGGATGTTTTATGATCTATGAGACGTTCTCTGATGCAGCCATTTCATCAACTGAATGGGAATTCATAGGTTTTTGCATAGGCAAAATCCCAAGGTAGTCATGCCAGACCGAGTTAGTAGTTTAGGATTACCTAATGGTGTGTTTTTTCTGTCCAAGTTACTGTGATTGTCTAATTTATTGGATAACGTAAAACATAATTTAATACTCATGTACAGAATGGCAGTCATGTGAATTAACAAGAAACCTGTAAGCTCTGAATTAATTCATCGCTTAGTGCAAGGGAAGTTTCACTGATACTTCTGAAGATGGAGCAGATCTATTGCCTTCACAAAATGTGCTTTTAATGTTCTTGTTGTACGCTCTCTTGTGAGACAAAGCAGATTGCAGATCTGTGTAGGAAAGGAAATTCAATACCAGCACTAACGGGGAAGTTTTTAGGAGGTATTTAAGCTTTAAAGCAGTAAACATATTATCATTTAAAGACATATTTTATGATACTACCTTTGTACTGTAAGTTTAATTTTATATTTGCATTACTTTGCTTGGAAAAAAAAGGAGTATGTCCTTCAATACTGGTTGTGTAGATGGAAATATTAATGTACCACATAACAGTTTATCTCTGTAGTTCTTGACATTATTGTCTTCTAGCTTGATTTGAATCCTTACTCGTGCTTGTTATGCTTCGGTTTAGGAGCAGTTTTTAGTATCAATATTTTTTCCTTTGTCTTTGTCCTTCCTGCTGATGTTTTTTTCCCCATTTCTACTTATTTGAGTATCAAAGAATGGTGTGGTAAGTACAAATTGCCAGTTGAAAAATTTATATCTAGAAAGATAGAAGGGTGATAATTTTCTTCAGAGTTTGATTTAGCATGAGCATCCTAAGGCATCGATGTAAAAGAAGTTAGTTTAGTTGTTGGGCAATTGTTTGTCTTTGGAGACTTATCTCATTATGGAAGATGTTGTCACAGTGGCTTAAGAAGGTTTCAACAATAATGTAGCAGCTTTAATAATTTTTTCTTTATTTTGCAAGTATCTACTTTGTATGTAAGGTTTTGTGGTTTTCATATTTTTATAGCACTTTCTGACTCAGTATTTTATCGTTGCTCTTGCTGATAGGAGAATATTACAGTGCCTTTGAATTCTAGGAATCAGTAAAAGGTTAGGAGAACGTTGAGGCGGTTCGGTGTAGGTTTGCCACTGTAAGTTTTGCAGCCTGCTGAGCTGTGTGAGCGGTGTGTGAGTGCCTAAGTGGTGGGTGCTAAAGCAGTGCCCTTGTGCTTGCAGAGAGCCACATCCTGGAGGACGTGAACCGCTGCATCGTGGCGCTGCGGGAGCAGGACGCCGAGGGCCTGGACCGCGCCGCGGGCGCCATCCGCGGCCGTGCCGCCAGGGTCGCGCACGTCGTGGCTGGGGAGATGGACAACTACGAGCCAGGAGCGTACACCCAGGGGGTCATGGGGCACGTGCAGCATCTCTCCAGGGCTGGTAAGGCCGAGTGGGCAGCTTTTATCGCGTGTCACCTGTCCTTGGGGCGCTGCGTTTGACGTGAATCCTGTGGGTGGCTGGTGTCGTGCGCGGGTGGTGCACCGATGTTTCCCTCTGAGGTCTCTCCTTTAAGCAGGCTGTTGAGTTAGGACAAGACCATGTGGTTCAAAACTAACTTTTAACATTTTATTTGAATTACATGATCTCTGTAAGGTTTCTTGAGTTATGGGACCCCCTGTTACTGGCATCCTTAATGCATGTAACATTGTTTGGAGACTCGTAACTAATGAGGTAGCAGCTTCCTTCTTTATTGTGCCGGCCTCACCACGCCTGCTCTGAGCAGATGAAGGGCAAGCTCAAAGGAGGTGCATGATTTGTGTGTACTTCCACTTTAAAGACTGTTAAGCAGTAATCAGATGTCCCAAAAAGTCTTCAGTTTTGCAAAACAAATTTGAAACTTTCTAAAATGTTTAGCAGTCTCCTTTCCACTTCCATAATATTAAAAAAGAGGGCATCTTATATTGGAAAATGCCTGTACTGGCCACAGGGGGTGTTAAGTGCACCATTCTATAAATGGTTCCTGTGTTTTCCATAAATGAATCTCTGGCTTTTCATAATGTGTACTTAATTTAAAAAAAAAAAAATCTATGGAGTTCCCAGTACTTCCATGTTTTAAATGGTTGCAAGTCTCATAGTGAACAGTTAAACTGCTCCTAAGAGATTTTCTGGCATGTCTGTACATCCCTGGAATATAGGATTTGGCTTCCTGAACTCAGAGGTCTAATTCCTTGCTCTTTCAATCTAAACAAATGTCTAGTACCTTACATTTAACTGACATTTTACCACAAGAAAAGACAGGAATTTTGTTTGAGCTCTTTCTTAGTAAGTTGAAATATGTCCAGGGCAGAACTATCCTCGTGTGAACAGAAGTAAACTGACATTGCAGTGAAGGCAAAAGAGAACAATGGGAAGATTTTGAAATAGGCTTGCTTGTTTTTACCCTGTTTTCCGATATTTTGATGGGAAAATTGAAAAGTCTCCGTCATTGCACTCCTTTCTTCATGATTTCTGGAAGTGCTGTGATGAATACTGAGAGGGAAGCAGCATAGAAAAGCATAGTTTAGATTCTCATGTAAAAGCTGAGCCTGTTTTTCTTGAAACTGATAGTATTTAAAGACATTAGGAGTTGACATTGATTTCTGTTCTGTTGCCTTGCTTTGACAGTAATATATATAATATACCTAAACCTGTCTGTCTGCAGAAGACAGGGAGGCATAAAACTGGTTGTGGTTGGAATGTTTGCTTGTTTCAAGGGACATCAACCATGGTCACATCTCAAATGACTTTGCAGTACTTCGAAGTACTTCAAATTTATGTTGTTCAATAGGAGCAAAGAAAAGACACACATACTTCTCATTTTCACCTGTATTTATGTCATCTGCAGTGAACAGATATTGAACTGTGAGAGGGCTGCTTGGTTTTGTTTTATTTACCTTTTTCAGCTTACAGGTAAAATGCAGGTAGGTTGCAGCCCACAGGTGTGACCTAAACCATTCTATCCCAGCTGGGTCTTTCAGGTCCAGCTGATGGCAAGATGAAAGTTCACCAGGAGAGAACTCTGTATCTATGCTGCCATAAACTCCTCAGTTAACTTCCACAATAACCTCAGGCAGTGAAGGGTATCCTTTATGCCTAAGGAAGAGGTAAAGTGTTACTCATGAGAAATTACTGTAGGCAGAGTATAGAATTAGTAAGAACAAAATTTAAGATAAGCATGGGGCATGCATGGAAATAGCAGAGAACTAAAAACAGAAATGGAAGAGTGAATGGGAGGAGAAATAGGAAAGATGCAAATCGGAGGTAACAGAAGGGAGAAAATGTGCAAAAAGAGGAGCAGATATATTTACTGTGTCTGCATTGCAGTATGCAAGGAAAGAGCAAAAGATCACTGTGCCTGTCTCTTCAACTGGAAGATATCAGACATATTCAAGATAAAGTGAGGTGTTCAACAGTAGTATCTTAATACTGCCACAAAATGGGTATTAAAAACTGAGGCTTAATTTCTTAGCTCAGGAGTAGTCTGGAGTACATACGAGCTGTGGAAGCCAAGTGCATCTCTACAGCACCATGCAATGGAGTGTCCTCTTTCTCAGGCATATTTATCTTGTTCCTCTGTTTACCCCTTCCCTTTCCCTGAACAAGAAGGAAAACCCTGAGAAGACTAATGACAAGGCTCTGTAAAAGTCCCATCTATGGTGTTGAGCTGAGCTTTTAGAAGTTCAGTAATACCAGAGCTGAAGTTGTCTTTGCAGCCTTGACATCCCTTGTTTTGCCCTCTGTGTGTGTGTGACATGCCTTAGGACACTGTGGTTATGTGATCATACCCAGCTGTGTTACCAAACAGCTGCTTTGTGCAGGTCACTGCGTGGGCGTGTGCCAGGGCCATGGATTAGGTCAGAGAAGGCTGCTGTCCACAGGCTCAGTTCAGAACATAATGAAGCACAGGACTGTGAGAACAGAATGCATGAGCTCATGTTGGAGACACAGTTACAGAGGGTTATAGATGATCTTGGTCTTTCTGGACCGACTCTGGTTGCACTGCCAATGTCAGCATTCAGGAACACATAATCACAGAATGATTCTATGCAGGTGCTTTTATTGAAGAGCTCTGGGTGTCAGGGGTACAGACCCAAATCTGACTCCGCCATGGGTTCGGGATGAACGTGTTTTTATATTCTATTGTTATATAACTTACATATTAATTATTAAACTGACATTGTTGTATTGTATACATTGATTCCATTCAAGCATAGGTTTCTCGTGATCCCCCCTCAAACCCTTGAACATAGTTTCTCATGATTCTTCTTACGATTAAACAATAATTATATCTAATTACTAAACAATCATCACATGTAACAATTATATAATTTATCATACACTGGTTACACAGGTGCTGTTTCACATGATCCGGCAAACACAAGGCCTAACATTTCCCAGGGCTTACTGTTAACATTTTGCCAGGGCCTACTAAGCCTAGCTTTCTTTCTAACTCCCCGAACTTTCTATGATTTTAAAATCTTTTACTATCACCAGGGCCTGTGCAGAGCTCCTGCTGATACCCAGTCCTTGGGGCTGCAGTGGTGGGGGGTGCAGGGTTGCTCCCCAGCTCCTGCTATGAGGGGGGGGTGCTGTGCTGGCTGTGCCCTTGTTCCACACCGCCGTGACCTGGGCTGTTCTCTGTCCCCTGCTCCCGGGTTTCTGGGGGAGCAGCATGCAGGTGTGTGGGTAGGGAAGAGCAGCAGGGTGATCCCAGGCCTCGGGGCAGGTGGCTGTAAGTCACCTTGAGTGTCGTGGCCCAAGTCTGTGTGAAGCCTGGGGGACCCTGGAGAAGATGCTCAGCCGTGGGGGTGTGTTCTGGGGAGGCAGTGGGTTTAGCCCAGCAGCGCCTGTTTGACTGTACAAGGGTAAAGTAGTTGAGCTTGAGGCTGTGTTCAGGTGTGGTTAAGGCTGTGAAAGCTTCACTTCTGGTACCTCTGTCATTCCTAATGTCTGGCACTGTTTGTTAGATTGAAATACACAGACTGTTGCATTTTGGTAGGGTTTGCATGCTGTTGTATCAAAGCAAAATGAAGCCTTTAGGAACTCTGTTTATAAAATCCTAAGGTATTTCTTCTTCAGAACTGGAAGGGTGATCTTGTTCTGTACTTTTAAATACCAGTCTCCTCTGTTATTTTATTGCCTGCCAGAGTCTGCAGCAGTTAAATTTAAGTCGACAATTTATATTATGGCATATATCTGTTGGTAGAGTAAAAAGTCTGTATTGTAAATTTGGTCTGCAGTTCTGCTTTAGTGCCAAAGTATAATGATATACATATATGTGTAAATACATAAATTCTTTAATTACTTTGATGGCTACAGATCCTGTAAAGAAACAAGGAAAAAGGTGAAGACAAAGATGGGAAGTATTTTAACTGCCTCAAGTCTGCAGTGGGCCAAAGACATTTAGCTTTTAGACTTTTTCTGGAGTGCTTGGGTTTGTGTTCAGTGATTTTCTTTGAAACCTTCACAGCCTTCAGTTACATTTTGGCAGCATATTTTAACATATTATGTGCCAGTATGAATGAGTTGCACTAATGTGTGTATTTATTTCCTGGTCCCAGGATTGCTATTTCAGTCACCTTCCAGTCTCCCCTTCCCCTTTCAGTGTGGGTGCTTCTACAGCCTTACATTAATACTGATCTACTACACCTGAAACAGAGCTTTCTTGTACAGTAATTTATTAATTGTTTCTCCAGGGTGAATTAAATCTACTGCATTGCTTTTCTCTGGGAAAAGGTAATTTACCTTAGCCATAAAAAGACAGTGGTGTTTTCATGATACAAGCCTCCTTCCATATAGGGCTTTTTATTCAGCTTTTCCATTTCTTGCAAGCCTGTGTGCACAAGCTAATGGCTTGTATTTTCCTGGCTGCTTCACTTGCCTTTTTCAATTCCAGTTTACAGGTTTGTCACAGCAGCTTATGCGAAATGACTGGCAGTTTCCTTTGTCCCCTGCCTCGAGTCTTCTGCAGTAGGGATTGTCTGTTCTTCTTTGGAAATGTGACTCTCTTTCACCCAAAAGACACCCTCCAGAGAGGAGCTGCAAGAGGGGTTGCCTGTATTCTCCTGCCTGCTCTGACAATTAGTACTTATTTTGTCATCTTCTGGCAAAGCCACCTGAGCCAGCGTGGGGGGAGAGGAGCACTTCCAGAGACTTCACTGGCTTTTCCTGAGGTGTATCTTCAGGTAGGGTCCTGAGATGGGGTGAATGGGCAGTTGAAGGTCCTTACCTCTTGTTGTAGAACAAAGGATACTAATATGACTGACTTTATTCTAAATTATTTATTTAGGGGTGGCTAAAATGAGGTGAATGGACCTTACTCATTCTGTGGGGCACACACAAAATCGTAAGTTTTTATTAATTTAGAAAGATTAATTTAGAATTTTATTAATTCAGAAAGTTATTAATCAAAAAGTATTTTCACTAGTTGTTCCTCACTGTCAGAATAAGATCTAAAGAGAATACTTGCTGTTCAAGTCTGTTTAGTGTTCAGTGATTTTTACTGTTGCTTATGAAACACAAAGACTGCTGAAGAAGAGGACTGACTCTTGTCACTTCAAAATACATAAAAAAAGAAAATCCCCAAAACATTTGAAGAAAGAGAGAGGCCTGAGCATGCAAACTTATGAAATTGGTGAACTTGTGAAATTGGTGCACAACCCAGACAAGGAACATTTTATAAGCAACTATTCAGCAGAATTACTGTAAGAGCTAAAAGGAAAAAAAAAAATGGGCCAAGAAAAACACTGAGGGTATTTGCATGACTTAGTCTAAAATATGTTTTTTGATGAGTTACATGATGATTGTAAGATAATAACTTAGGAAATAGCCCTTGATTCTTGTGGTTTTTACTGTGTTACAGAGTCAATAACCTCCATTTGATGGAGTCTGCAGTGAGGCTTTTTTTTTGTAGGGCTCTGTTTGGATCCTTCTGTGAAATTCTGTTAAAAATGCTGGCTTTAGAAACTGGATTTTGCTTCTGATGTGGCAATGTTCTGAAAAACAGGGAGAAAGACCAATATTTTTTTGGGTTCCAGGTAATCAAAAAATGACCCTGAACATTGACATTTCTTTTTGCCAATCTTTTCTTCCTTTCCTCTAGCTCAGAAATATCTTTGCTTCACTGTTAATAACAGTGTGATGCCCATGTTGATTATAGGCACTGTGTGGGCATTAAGGTGCCTTTAACTACACATCTGCTTCTTTGAAATGCTGTTGCACTTAGTGATCATTTAAAGCACTGACAAGAAACTGCTCTGCAGTGCACTGCTCCCCCAGGCCTTGCTCAGTGCCAGCTTCAGAGTGCCCAGCACAGATGCACTGTTCAGGGCAGTCCTTGAACACACACTCAAGAGTCTTCAAGAACTTTCCTCCTCAAGAGAAATCTTAGTAAGAGCAGCCTTGAAAATGCACCATTGTTATGAAATAAATATGTGTTTCTGAAAGTAATAACTTTGGTTTTGCGGTGTTCAGTTGAGTTTTGATGCTTTTTTGGTTGTTTGGTCATTTTCCTGGATTAGGATTATAAATACCTTTCTGCTGCCTGCCGTGGATTTGACACATGTGGTCTTGCTTCCATGGGGAATGGGAGGGAGGTGGGGGAAGGGTCTCTAGGTTTGAGTGACATTGCTGGAAGAACTGGAAAAATGAGGATGTTGTGTGAATTCTAAATCTTGCTCCCATGGTCATGAATGTGCCACTTTGGTGAAGCCTGGTTTGCCTGCAGTCTGATTTTGGAGCAGAGGACACTTGGGGAAGCCTTCCTTCAAGTCAGAATGCCACTAAACACCAGTGTAGTCTTTGCTTCTGCAGTTTCCACAGGCCCTACAGGGAAAGTGAGGATGGCAGTATACTAATGGGCAGTAGTGGCTTTTTTTTCTCTCTCTAGTGTTTTGTGGGCTGGGGTTTTTGTTGGTTGGTTGGTTTGTTGGGTTTTTTCAAGAATTGCCCTTCTGTAGTCATTGTGTGTGACATTTTGTGATAAATCTTCCCTCACTTGGAGCTCCATTAAGAAGTGACTTGTGACTTTCCAATGTCTGTATAATTTTAATATATCCCTTTTATAGATCTTAAGGACCACTAGATTGGTCTGATTCAGTAGAGTCCCTTCATTAATGACAGCCCTTCCCATAGCTGATAACAAGATCAGTGGACTCTGCTGTTTCTTTTACTGAATTTTTTTAACTGAAGCAAGCTCTTGAACTTGCACAAGGTTATCTCTATGCCCATATCAAAACCATTCCTTTCATTTCAGCTGTGACTTTCTTGCACAAGCTCTTAAGTGCCTTGACCTCTGTAATGTTAAGGACATTTCATTCACTTGCAGCTCTGTAACCTTTCCAGTTATTTGGAATGTGTTTTCCAGAGCCTCTGGGACACACTTTTATCTCATTACTGTTATCATAATGTTTATCTTGCAGTCATGCTCCTACAAACCCTGATGCTATTGTTCCTTTGCATTTTTGGCGAGTTGCAAGCATGCTGTGTCTGTTGCACTTATCCATGGTTAACTTGCTGTGCCTCAGGCACTAGTTGATGATTTATTTCCTTTGCCAGTCCATGTTCAAAGAATCCTTTCATCCTGTTGTCTTTTAGAACAGTGTAATATGTTGGAGATGGCATCTTTCTTGCAAAAGCTGAAGTTTTTGTCTGTTTTACAAGTTTTTTCCAGTGGGAACATTTTAGTTCTTGATGAGCTGCTTTGGCTTCGTCTGATGTGTCCTGGAGCCAGCTGGTCAGATCTACCTGCTGGGTTATCCCAGTATGTACTAGAGTCTTTGGAATACTTTGGAATTTACCACTCTTCTGACCATTTGCTCGTGTAACATTTACATGTCAGAGCATGATTTGCCTCCTAAGCAGGATTGTGAACTGATAACTGGCTTTCATAGATCATCAGTCCTGAAGAGTTCATTTTCTATTTCATAGTATCTATGAGGACTGTTTTGGTTTATATTGTGATTATGAATCCAGTCTCAGTAGGGATTTCCTTAGACCTGAAAAACTGCAGTATCTTTTTGTTCTTCAACTGTAGCTCATTCTTAAGTTCTTCATAGAGATAATTTCCTAACCAGAATTTACAAAAAGCACCTTTCACAGTTTTCATTTTTGCATGTAATATGTTATGTTTTATGGTAAAAGTCACAAATTTGTGACATGCCCTATCATAATCAAAATTAAATGATTGCCCCACCTTCCTCCAATAATACTTTCAACTGCATACATCTAACTCTGTTTAAGATATTTTTAGTTATTCCTTTCTGGCAGCATGCCCTCAGCTCTTCGTGCTTCCTTCCTTAGAAACCATGAACTTTCAGATCTGGAAATGATGCAGTAGCTCTTGATGGGGGGAGCATATGCATAATTCAGTAGTATTTATATATGCCTGTGTATGTATGTTTGGATTATAAATCTGTTAACATTAGTGAAATTGATTCTTGCTGAAATCATAAACAATAAGCTTGTCTTCATTTTGTTCACCTTGTCTCAGTAAGGCTGTCACCACCATCCTTTGCACTATTTGGAGAAGTGGTATTGAATTCGTTATATACCAAAGAAATTTCTGTAAATAGGGCTTCTCCTCACTTTCTGGGGACCGTGTGTTGTTTTGTACCAGAATCCCCCTACTGGGCAAGGTCATCTCTGAAGCTGGTTTTGTTTGCTGCAGGCTTTATTTTGTGTCACAGTCGATGAGAACACCAGACTGCCTCCTCAGTTTACCCAGTGCTATTAAACAGCTGCAGCTGTTTGGAATGATGCAGTAGGCAGCAGACGAAGTGTGAGGAATGCATCCATCAGAACTGAAGCATTTGTCATGGAGCTTCATGCAGGAATGTACTACTGTCTGTCCCTCACACACCTTTTTGATTGTTGTCAGGCATTAAAAATTCAAAGGTAGACAGCTTCAGTCATCATATGGGAAGGTCTGTATCTTGGTATTGTGCAAATAAGTTGTTGCAGAATTCCTCACCCTTCCCAAGCACTATAAAACAGCAGCCATGCTTTGCTCATGGAATACTGGGCCTTAGCAGCCAGGTTAGGCAGTAAACTGTTGATGGCCCTCCTAATCAACAGGAATGTTTAGGGAAAACCCACAGATGTTTCAACAGCATGTTTAGCTGAGGAGTTTGTGGGTTTTTTTTCTTAGGGTTCAGTTTTATAATTTCTTTCCTGACCTGAAGCTTCAAGTAGCATTCCCTGTACCAGAATGTTAGTATTATCCCAGGAACCTTGTTTTTGGTATTGAGGGAGGCTTAAAATAATTGCCTCATACTGATTCCTTGGTCTGAAGTCAGAAGTGTTTAGTGAGCAATTCTGGATGATATCAGCATACTGTTGGTTTTGATGTGCTTATTTNTGTTGGTTTTGATGTGCTTATTTTTTAGGAAGGGGAGGCTGGATTTCAGGAAATACTGTGAAGCAGATCTCTGAGGAAGCATTCATGGTAAAATAAACAGTATTTAATGATAGTATGTCAAGCATCAAAGTTGATACATGGATTGTAACAGGAGTGTCAGAATAAGATGGGAGAGATCTAAGAATGTGACCCTTGGAAGAGGATGGTACTCACTGTACACTTTCCAAAGTAGGTCTTGTCAAGCTCAAAGTGTTGGGGAAAAGTTTTCTGGAGAGCAGAGGGTGCTGAGGATGGGCTGGGCCTTTGTGCAGGTGACTTGTGAGAAGGGGGAAGAGACTGAGAGTTGAACGTGGGGAGGTGGCAGCCAAGGGACAATGGATAAAGA